>JANHGB010041919.1:0-51980 GCA_026283785.1 Coracopsis vasa
GTCTGGAGTTGTCAAATTCCTTGTTCTAGCATCTAGAATAGCTGAGAAGGCATTCTTACTAATTGCATGAGCCACAAAGAGCCAGATCCAGGAAGCAACTGGGTCCAAGTATGGAAATGACCAGTATCAAAACAGTGTAAGGATAGGAACTTGTGCTGGTATTCACTTTAAACTACTTTTAATCTTGGTTATGTCAGTGAATTTCTCCACCTATGATCTTCGCTAGAACCTCTCATTCAACATACATTTAAATTTTGGATTAAGGAATGAATGATTATCAGTATTGACTGTTATTCAGACTAGAAAGAACTGAAGCTGACTGCAGAAGCACTTCATGTTAACAAGCCTATCACAGAATAAACTAGCAGACAATAGAGATAGCACAAAGTAACACTGAAAACAAAGCCCCTCAACATTCCACTGTAACAAGCCTTAAGTTAGCCAACACCATTCCAACACTTACTCACTGTGTACTGCTGAGAGGAGAAAAAAGAACTTGAGGAACGATCAGGAGAAGGGGACAAAACTGAGAACAATTGTCATTTTATAAATCTTTGGTGGGCTAACATCTTGAATACTGCAGTTCATCCTGTCCTAAAGGATATTACAGAAGTAGAGAGCACAGAGAAGAATGGCAAGGCTAGTCAGAGACACAGAATAGGTTTAATGCAGGAAACAAATAATATTCTTCAGTTTGAAAAGAAGGTGACTAAATGTGGGAAGGAAATTACTGGACCTATAGTTTTAACAGGTATGGTGGAAGAGTTGTAATTCGAATGATCTGCTGCTTCAAGGTTTTTAGTGTGGAGGCTTAACACAAACCTGCACTGTAAAGATACTGTCTCAAGTTGTAAAACTTGGTACTTAAATGGGATTATAAATCTGTCCTAAATTTCATTCCTACTGGAGGTGAAGAGTGTCATCATATTTCAAGAAATTAGCTAGAAAACCTACAAGTGTACTTAACAACAATTTGAAACCCAGGAAAATAGAGATATAGCAAACCTGATTATCTCTAGCCAGTTTGTGCTCTCCAGTAATGAAAACCATTTCACATCAGTTGCCCAGAAGTCTGTACTGTTATCTGAAAAGCAACAAAAAAAGATTGGTTTGTTCACATGCGTAGTGCTAATAAACAGCCATCCATTGTATTACTCTTCCGTTATGAACTGCTAAAAAACAATCAATACTAAGGAGTCAGTAAATTCTAATCACCGGTACATAAACACCTTATAACTAAATGAGGAAGTGATGTAGTCCTACAAACACCAGTAAAGTTTTATAGAATCACAGGCTTTTAGAAAAAGTATGCTGTAGGCTCACAGCAACCAAATCAAGTAAATAAGTCTGTTGACAAAATGGGAAAGGAAAAGAAAAGAAGTTTAATAGGAGGTGATGGTTCTTCCACGTTCCAGTTGCCTTGACTCTTAAGCATGATCTGTGTAAGCCTTAACATAAGGAGGCTGGATTTTGGAAGTCATTACCATTACAGTCAGAAACACAAATGGATTTTAGAAGGTTACACAAATTTACGGCATGCAAGACTACCCAAAAAAAACGTTTTAAACAGTTTTTACTGCAGCTGAAGAGGCACTGAAATACATCAAGAAGGGAATAGCCAAGATAAAGAGGCCAAATACAATACCACAAAATCATTAAACTCTTATGAACTTCGCTAGCTTTTCTGTAGCTTTTTAAATGCAACCTAAATCTTTATTGCCCTCCCTCCCTACCCCCTCTCCTCCCTCTCATCAAAGCCAGTATTCAGAAACTGGAAAGCTCTCAAGCTGATACAGCTGATACAGCTGATACAATTAAAACCAGAACAGACTACCTTTCCTGCATAAGGCACTAACCCTGAAGCCCTGAAGGTCAAGACAGTTCTGCTATTGAGGAACAACTGAGGTACACCACACTCCCCTCTTTCCCTATTCTACCCCCTGATAGCTTCAGTTCTGCATGTTTCTGTATAACTTTTCACTTCCCAGTGTCTCTCTGTACCCTTCCAATGTTTAATTCCAACACATACTCATTTCTGCCTTTTCTGCAGCTTGCATCTACGATCCTCAAGTGCACAGGTATACATCCATTTTGTTCCTGTAGCTGTTCTACCCCATGCCTGCTCTTGCTCCTGCTCATTATGTATTTAAAGGAAAAAAAAATAATCTCTTTCCCCAGTTCATTTCACCCTGACCACAGAAATCAGCTCTCCACAAAAGCATCAGATTAAGTGTGGCTGGCTGTTCATTCTGTTCTGTCACACTTAGCCATAACTAGACTCAACAATGTGTATGCAGGCCTCTAGAAACAACAGCTTGGTCTGGCAGTTCTCCCTTCCCCCTGATAAAGTTATCTCCAAGTCGAAACAGGAACTTCTTTTTAAAGGCACAACAAAACACTTGCAGCTTGTTTTACCTCTTACTCAAGGTATTTTGCTATCAACCTCACAATAGAGAGCAAGCTTTCCCTTCCTCCCTATCTTGTAGGATAACAAGGAAATACTCCACAAGGATTCGAGAACTGAAGTGTTCGAAGTCTTTAAGTATGTGGGCAAGTGGCATACACTGAGACTTGTGAGCAGTCTAGCAAAACCAGCATCTCCCTTTGCCACATTTCATATAAAAGGAGCAATTTAAGAGGATCCAAGCTGTTCCCATCAAAATCCTCTTGCAAGCAGCTATGCTACTGTGGTTTCTACTTTGCTTAATGAGAATTTTTATAACTGAAACTTCAGTTTAGGCATGTGTTTAGGAAAGTTAAGTTATATTGGAAGTTCATAGAGGAATAGAATAGCTTAGCTTGGAAGAGACCATAAAGTTATCGTCTAGTTCCAGCCCTCCTTGTCACAGGCAGGGAAACCTGCCACTAAACCAGGTTGCTCCAAGTCCTGTCCAGCCTGGCCTTGAGCACTGCCAGGGATGGGGCAGCCACAGCTTCTCTGGGCAACCTGTGCCAGTGCCTCACCACCTTCACAGGGAAGGACTTCTTCCTAAGATCTAATCTAAGTCTCCCCGTTCCCCCTTGTCCTGTCACTACGTACCCTTGTAAAAAAGAACCTCTCCAGATTTCTTGTAGGCCTCCTTTAGGTACTGGAGGGCTGCTCTAAGATCTCCCCTGAGCCTTCTCTTCTCCAGGCTGAACAAGATGAACTCTCTCATCCCATCTTCATAGGAGAGGTGCTCTGGTGCTCCAGCCCTCTGATCATCATCTTTTGTCCATTTTCATGCAATAAGGTATTTTATGAAAATGTCTTAATTGCTACCAATGGGAGCCAATTTAAAAACAAATTTCATTGTGCAAATATTGCAGAAAAGTCTGCTTATCATTGTACCACCTGAATTTTATGGTTTCTGGCAGTTTATCTAGAGCATGGAAGCCTTTCTTTTCAAGGAAGGTGATTCTTTTCCGTAGTCTCTCAAAGCCTGGCAGGTTTTCAGGTTAATTGTATAACCCGTGGTAGGAGAAAGGTCAGGCTGCCAGCAGAGTCAGCCATTTTTTCAGTGTGGAAGTTACACTGAAGTCTGTGGTGTATTAATTGGTATATTGCAAGAAAATCTTTGCTATAGGGAATTCTGTGACCTTTCCTTAGTGACCTAAAAAGGCAGAAGTCAGCTTGAGCATGAATCGGTTGTGTAAGTAGTGTGGGAGCACACAGCTTTCTGTTTTATAGGATTAGCAATTTGCATATCACATTTTAACAGGTTTAATAACCATGCCTTGTGTAACCTCTAGGAAAGGGCTGGATTTCATTACTGGGGCAGGAACTTCATGGTATTTTTGTGCAATACATTTTTCCTTCAATCTTTCAAAACCATAAATGTGGAGCATGGTTAATTTGTATGCTTCTGTATACCTCTGGCTTTCAAATTCTCTGCAGTCTAGGTCAACAGGTGAACTATAATTGCAATGTTCTTCTAACCCCAAAACCTCCATACATTTTTCAGGTCACCATTAAGAATTTGCTTTCACTGCTTCGGAGTTCTGTGTACGTAAATGTTTCTTTATGCAGGAATAATGCTTTACTGGTGGTGAAGGATAGATTGGAAAGAACTGGGGAAAACAGGTCAATATTGTAATGTTCTGTTTCAGGTGTGTAGATGGAGGCAGCTGTGTCAGAAGTCTGCATGTGTATCTATACTTTTGGACCAGTTACAAATCCAAGTGCATACCAATTACCAATGGAGAGAGAGTAAAAAAATAACACATGAGCTTTGTTAACATTAGTTTGGACAGTACCTGAGCTGCCGTGAATAGAGCTTCCTAAAATACACTTTTTTTTTTTTTTTTCTCACGTTCTGTACTTCGTGATTTTTTTGGTTTTGTTTTGTTTTGGGTTTTGTTTTTTGTTTTTCAATTGCAGTAGTATTTGAAAGGTCTGAAAGTGTCTATTAGTAAACCTGGGTAGGAAATAAGAATTTGATAATTCTTGCTCATAATCTCGTTGAAAAGTGCTAACACAAGAAGCTTCTTGAAATATGATGAAACCTTTTCTGGTTATCAGAGATAGAAGGGATTTGTTACAGCTGAATGTTGGTCAAGATGTGTCCTGCAAGTCTGATACCTGGGTTAACAGGCATGTGATGACATGTGCACCTGAGCTTTTGTGTAATTCATTGCTTCCTCCTGCAACTAAACTAGATAAACTTTCTGGGCCTGATTTTGAAACTTACTTTATCTTGGTGCTTCTTCATTTGTAGGAAAACATTTCCTTTCCTGTTTAGTCACATGTGTTCCTTTTTTAACATCTGTTAGTATGTCTGTGACTCTTGCACTGCTGTGGAAAGGAAAGGGTGCAAATTTCTTGCACAGAAAGTTTGATCCCTTTCAGAACACAAACTCCTATCCTTTCAAAGTGAAAACTAGAAACACTGGGAAAAATCTGTTTGAGCTCAAATTGGGTAAGTTGTGAAGTATGGATATATGTTGTTACTCATTCTTCAGTGAGAGATGAAATATCTACAGTGTGAGTTACTTAGGAACAATTCCTGTGAGGAAAAGTTGGATTTTTCTATCTGTTATCTGTCCAAAGCATGGAATCCATGACCTAGGAAATGCTTTACTTTTTATAGAAAGGAACACGTGTAGTTCACTGCTTGCAGATTTTCTTTTTTTTCCCTTTTCGTAATGCCAATGCCAGTTCTACTTATCTTGTAGGTGAAGGGCAAACTGTGCTGCAATTGAGAGAGAGGCAAAATAATGCTCAAAAGAACAGAAACAGGATGGCAGCTTTCCTCAGAAACATGACTAAATAGGTAACTCCTTCACATAGGTTGCTTGTTACTTGATGCCTTGTGCGTAACTCGTAAAGCATGATCACAATCTGCATGGTTGCGATTTTGCTATGCACTAAATATACAGAACACCATGGCAAGCTTGATCTCAGTTTTGCAATCTGTTCAGTTCTGAAGTACTGGAGAAGCATACAGAGAATTGTGAGACTCCATTTTACAGAGCAACGGGTATTAAAAGTAGTTAATTATGTGATTCCCAATTCATGGGATTAATTGAAGAATGGAGTGACTTTTTTCTTTCCTATGTTCTCTTGTGAGTTTCCTCAGAATTGAAAATTTTCTGTCTAAATACTGTGGCATCAAGTGATTATTTTTTTCCTTAATTTTTTTTTCCTGTTCTTCATATTTCACGTTCCTGAGAATAAGCAAACTCATTTTTTCTAGGGGCTTAAAGTAGAAAAAGAGAACATTACAGATTTTAGAAGAGATTGCTTACTATTGTTTCCCTTATTCGTCTCTTATGGGAAAGGCATGACTCTACATCTGTAAAACTGATATTTGCATTTAAAATAAAATAGTCTACAGAGCAGGTTTTGCTATCGAGGTTTCAGAAGGGTCTTTGACTGGCGAGGAGGTTGCATTTTGGTTTTGTTCTTTGTTTTTGTAAGTCTTGCTGTTACTGAACTCAAGAAGTTGAAACTATCCAAGTCTTAATGATGGTGAGCGAACAAAGGATGTCATTTGAATTGGTTTATTTGGATTGCTTAGGGATGATTGCTGTGGCTTTGGTTATTTTTCACATGACAGGCTTAGTAATATCAGATTTACTGTGCTTTATCTGTGTTTCTTTTTAGATAGCGTAGCTGCTCTTTACTGCTATCATGCAAAATATCCCAAATCCTGTGAACACTTCTTTAGATGACTTGTTACGAGTGACTTTTTCTCCAGCATGCTGTTTAACTGATATAACCTGAAAACATACTCTAATGTGTAGCTTCCTCATTTTAGGCAGTGGATAATGTTGTAAATTGCTGTGATATTGATTGTTCAGCTTCAGTTGAGGTGTATTTTCCCCTTTTATTACAAGGCTTTCATAATTTCAGAAGATACGTATAGAGATCGTATAAAGATCATACAGTGATGGTGGTTATCACTGAGCAGGGTTTTTTCATTTTACTGAAGTTTCCTTTCTGTAAGCTAGTTGCCACTAAAGTTACTGACAAGAAGTACTTTGAACGATAGTGTTTTTCTTCTAAACCATGAAGAATATCATGGGTTTGTGGGAGATAATGTGGATCTTCCTATTTTTACGTTTTAGATTTTGGCTTTCTGCATTCTTTCAAATATAGGTCCACCAACCTTTCTCTTTCAGTGCCAACTCTGAGACACTGTGTTTGCCAAAGAAAAGTTCTTCAATGCTGCGTTACTGAAAGTTTTACTCCAGTTCTTTACTACTTCCATATGACAGAGCACAATGTAACTTACGTTTCTGGCACTGGAGGTCATGCTTTCAAACTGAAAAGTGTTACTTTTGTGATCAGAAGTTGCTTTTGCAGCAGCAGCCGCCTTGATTTTTTCCGCAATTCTGATTTCTTTTTCTTCTACTAGTCCATCTTTCTTCCAGAATCTGCCCTCTGCATTTGCTGCTCTGTGGCTTGTCAAGTGCAATAGTAAAGTAAAAACGAATTTTAGTTTTGTTGGGATTTTCTTATTATTTTTTTCCTGTTCCATTTGAAAAGTATGAGATTTGCAGGAGCAATTGTCTTATTATATATGGTTTGTGCCCAAGAGAAAGCGTGGGGGAAACTTTGGAACTTTTTTTAATTGCACTATCATATTTTCATTGATTCCAGTATTTTTCCTGCTGAGCTTAACAGTTTTAGGTAAACTAAGCTTTGGAGAGCTTTGCTGTTTGTTTTGTTTTTCTGCTTTCGTAGTATGAATTGTATCTGTGAGAATCTTTCTGTTAACTGAAGTTTTAAAATGTACTATACAGTAATGCATAGCTTGCCTTTTGTTGGAATGAGTTGTTTTCTGCTTGAAAGTGTTAGTGTCTTGTGTTTGCCTCTCAAATTTTACCTTGAATGCAAACTTTTGAACTTGGGTTTGCGTAAATGGATCAAAAAATACTTATGCACAAGTCAGCGTGATTGGTGTTTGAAGCCTTGTAGGATTATTTCTACAGAGATAATCTTTTTCTTCATGAAGTTAAGATATAGTTCAATGAAAAGTCACACTAGTGATCTTTGTTATGCCGTTAATGGTCATTAACAGCAGCAGTAAACAGGAAACTAAGTAATTGTCAATGTTACTTCCTGGGTTAGTGTAGTACCTTTGTATGTCCCCACTCCACAGTTCATGCAGTGTTAAACAGGGTTTAAAAACATGCTAATTTTACCTGTCCTTCATGAGGGGTTTATGCAGATGTAATGTTTATTTTATATCTGTAGTAAAGGATTATGTCCATTAGCTTGTGCTTGGATGGTAGTACTGGAGCCCGCTTGCGCTGACACTGCTGACTCTGGCAAGGAACACATTGTTTGTGAGCTGCTGTTCATTTTGACATCTTCCACTTCTATTTTTTTTTTTTTTTTTTTTTTTTTCTGGAAGAAAGGCAGATAATGGGACCTAAGTGAGAAGGGATCATGTCTCCTCTGAGCCTCCATGCATGGCTCCATAGAGCAACTCCAGCTGGTGGCAGGTGATGGTCTTACACCATCAGATGGATTACCTCTTACACCGGAGCGCCTGCCTGACAGCAGGCAGGAGCAAAACTCTTCCATGTGATTTCTGATATTTCCCTCATACAGAGCCCCTTTCTTATTAGAGTCTGCAGTTACTGTTTTTCTTTCTGATTAAAATATGCTCTTGGGAATACAGGCTATTTGTGCTGTGCTCTTAATAACCTTTCTACTGCATGGTGGGGGTGAAATGTCAAGACTGATAAATACCATGAAGTGAACCCCCAAAAGACAGGCTTGGATACCACATCGTTATTTTTGCCAGGCAGGGTAGTTTGGCCAAGCTGTTAAGAGTATTGATTCACATAACTTAACTGTAAGCTATTTAAGTATGTGTGCATGATTGTTTGTCTAATGTTAGATCTCTTTCTTTGGAAATTTAGAACATCACATGTTCCTTACCTTAAATTAGGTGCTTTTGTAAGAACTTCAGATTTTAAGTACTTTTCCATATTGCTTAGGTTCTTTTCTTACTGCCATTGAAAGGATAGAATTTTCTCAACAATTGACCAGTTTTTCTCAGCACTTTGGTTTTCAAATTAATACAGAGGGTAGATTTTATCTTGTAACAGAGGGAAGTATGTTATGAAATGTTATCATTTAGTATTTTCACTGGTTTTTTAGTGGAGAGAAAAGGAAAAGGTAAGAGATTTGGAAGGCAGAGAAAAATTGATGGGTGAAGGAAAAATAATGGAGTACGAAAGAAAAACCAACAACTTAATTGGGACTTAAAAGTAGAAAAAAGGACTATCTCTTACAGAAATATGGGGAACTGTATATATAAAGTGAGAAACTTGTTGGAATGGTGAGTTCATGATGCTAATTGCATTTTGATTGTAAGTCTGTAATGCACCTGAGGTTTATTTTGGGTTTGTTTTCTTTGCCTAGCAATGAAATTAGGTAGGTGTGATCACTTGGAGCTGGATTCCCTTTGTCTTTTTACTTAGCATATAAAAATAATTTTCAGCAAGAGCCACAGTTTTGGGAAACTTGCATAATTTACTCATCTCCCAGATATGAATAAAACACTGAGAATGAGCTTTATGGAGATTAGACATCATTGTTTAACGCAGCAGTCTGGTTTGAAAGTCTCAGGAATAATTGCAGACTGTTAAATCAGATTAAATAGTTTAATCTATAAAATAAAAGCATTGAGAACATGGCCCTTTAGGAAAGGTACATGGCTTCTTCAGAGGGAAGTCCTGTCTCAGTAGCCTGCTCAAGCTCTTGGAGGGTGTCAGTGATCATGTCAATAAGCGCACAAGTAAAGGATTTCCCTGGTGAAATAAAGTGGAGTTTACCAAAGTTGTTGTTAAGGTTCCACACCAGAGGTTATTATGGAAACTAAGTTGCTATGGGTATGAAGTGAAACCTGGTAAAAGGATAGAAAGCAAATATCTGTCCTTAAAGATGACTTTTCTGGATGTATACGCATCAGCAATTTGTTCTTAAAAATAGAAATAACAAGATATAACTAGGATGAGAAGAATTCTTCAGAGTTACTTTGCTCTTCTTCTAAACTACCACCCCCTATTTTTAATGTCAGAGTGGCAATGATTTCAGAAAAAAAAATACATTAACTTTATAATGCTGTGCTTTCTCAAGAAAAAATACATCCATATTCTTTCTATCAGCAAAACTCTTCCCATATGTTTCTGTGAGATTTATGCTATCCCAGGCCACATCAAATTGCATTTGGAAAAATAAGCTCTTTCTGGTTTTGAATCCAGCCCAGAATCAAAACCCAAGGAGATTTGAAGCTGAAACTTTTCCTTCAACCTTGAATTTCAGGGACAAGAGGTGTTCAGTTTTAAGATTATGATTCAGACTAGTTTCCACTGTCTGCTTCCAGTCATTCTTAAAACTGAATTGCACAGTTTAACAAAAAATCCTTACTCATTCAAAACAGCTTTTATTCATTTATTTTTTCCATTAGAAGAAAGAGAAACAATATGCAACCAAATGCACTGATGACATGGTAACCACAACATCAGCTAAGGTTTATAACACTATCCCAGCATTTCATAACAGAGGTTTTCTCTTGCTCCTGTTCAGGCTTGTAACAAAACTCCCAAGTGCATCCATCAGTACAGAACAGGACTTGCAGCTGTTAGTAATGTTGAGGCAATGGGAAAACAGACAGGAAGGAAGATATCGAGGCTACTTTTGCAAACATTTATTCAGGAGCCCATCACAGAGCTGAGAAAAAGCTGAAATACAAAATGGACATAGAAAAGCTAGGAGAAAGGACAACAGCTTTCTAGAGAGATGAGCCTGATTTTATTAAGGGAAAGGGAAGGAACTGCAATATTCAAGATGGGGAATGAGAGTTTCTACTTCGAAGCAAAGGGCCTAACAGCTTTTAAGCAGAAACTATTAACAATTTATATCAAGTCAGAGCCTAGACGTGGCACCTCAGCACAAAGCTTGAATGGAAGATGTCCTGCAAATAGAGGATTCATTTAACATAGAAGGACATGGACCTATTGGAGTGAGTCCAGAAGAGGCCACAATGATGCTCAGAGGGATGGAGCTCCTCTACTATGAAGGCAGACTGAGAGAGATGGGCCTGTTTAGCCTGGAGAAGAGAAGGCTCCAGGGAGACCCTTTTAGCAGCCTTTCAGTGCCTAAAGAGGGCCAACATGAAAGATGGAGAGGGACTTTTTACAAGGGCATGTAGTGATAGAATTAGGAAGCATGGATTTAAGCTGAAAGAGGGTAGATTTACATTAGACATTCGGAAGAAGTTCTTTACTGTGAGGGTGGTGAGACACTGGAACAAGTTGCCCAGAGAAGTTGTGGCTGACCCATCCTTGGAAATGTTCAAGACCAGGTTGGAAGGGGCTTTGTGCAACCTGGTCTAGTGGCAGGGGGTTGGAACTAGATGATCTGTAATGTCTCCACCATTTGATGATTCTATGATTCCACAGCAGTCCAATGTTAATTGATGGTTTTGGTAGTGATTGAGGAAGGTTATCTAAGGAGGGCTGGAAGGGAAATCAGGATGTCACTTGCAGTAATGCTGAACTTCAGCTGATGTAGCATATCTACAAAAAAACATTAAGGACACCAACTGAGATATAAGCTAGCAGATTTGAGGTATTTCCTGCTTAAATATCTGTTTGATTTTGCCAAACTAAGCTATGCTAATATAACAGTGTAGGCAATGTTTTGTACAGGTCCTCAAATTCCCATTTTCCTGTCACTTACTTTTAACTTTTAACTGAGGTACTATTTACTGTCCTGGCTCTTCAGGGGACACTCAAAGCTTCACACTTCAAGGGGCTGGGAATGCAGCTCAGAAAAATAGGTGTTAATAGTTTCCAGACAATTTTTAAAGTACCATATAGTTCATTAAAGCAAACATGTAATGTACACAGAAAATATTATAAACTGAAACCAAGTAAATTCTATTTTGAATATCTTCAGTAAATGTTAAACAAAACTTACTAGAGCATTTTTACATGTATTCCTCATACAGTCTCCCTTTGTTGCTGTTGTGTACTCAAACATGAGGTTTTGAGGACTTTGTATCGCATACAAAGGCACTCTTTTCTCATCTTGCTCCCAAGACAGTCCTTAAAGTTTATAGCATGACCACAGTATGTGTGTGCAAATGTCATCCATGCCCAGAGTCTGAGAAGACTGTCTCTTCCACAGCATTTTCCCACTGCTCGTTGGCTTTCTGAAGCCTGTCAGAAACCTTCTGGGGTATCTCACTGCTCTCCCAGCAGTTATTGTCTGAACTGAAAATGATAAAGGTCTGGGACTTAGCCCTTTCAGCAGATGCATCTTTTGGTTCTTCATCAGTCAGGCTTTTAGGACAGTCCATAACTTTCACATTTATAAAGAATTTCTCATTGAGCAACTGTGGATGACCCACCAGATGGCTTTCCCACAATGGAAAGTTTTTCAAAGCTTCAGAAACAGTTACCAAACATTTGAGCATATTTAGTAAGCGCCATATCCTATGTCTACACATCTCTGTGTAATCTAGCTGAGCTGCTCTATCCCACAGTTTTCAGATGTTTGGAGATCAAATTAGATTCTTTATACTCTTCTCTGGCTTGCTTCCCTATTCTTGAGCCAGAAAGAGCAACTGCCACAATACAGGATATGTGACTTTTCCTCTAATTCTGTCAAATGTGGCATGTCCATATTTGTTTTCTGCTCTGGCAGATGCAAGCACATGGATTTTCCATCATCATGCAAGTGTTTACGGATCTGAAGACTTATTTTAGTGAAGAAGATGAAGACCATTTTCCTTTACCTTCACATGTGGAATGCGACCACCCTTGAGCGAGAAATAGTGTTTCTCTTCATGTTCTGCAGAGTTTTTGGTCTCTCAATTCAAGTAAGTAAAACTTAGGTTGTCTCAGTGTGTGAAAAAATTAAAAGTTACATTACACTACTGCCCTTGTGGTGTTGTATTTAACTATCATCTTATATGGTCCAGAATGTATCATTTATCTCAGCTCTGCAGTTGTTAAAATTGAGTCCTTTCTCATTTCATTAAAGCACAGAAGGCGATAAAAAAAAAAGTATTTTGATTTCTAACCATACCTTCCCAGTGCAGTAATGCTGGAGATATAATATCTTAAAAACATGCTTGTAGTCTGAAATTACTTCCCATTTGAGAGACACACGGTTGCTGGTGCAGTGCTAGTTTCTGTTACTTTAAAGCCTATTTACTCATTTTCTGGTGGTCTAATCCAGATATGTCTTGGTTCTGCACCAGTGGCATCCCAAGAAGATTCTGCTTTCTCTAAAAGCACATTTGGAGACATGGGTAAGCTGATGTAGAGAAGCTGGAAGGTGGATGCTTGCTAGCCTCACAAATGGCTCCAGGTTTTTTTCATGTATTTTTTCTGTCAGAAACATATTTTTAATTGGCAGGGACAAAATCACCAGAGGATGATTTGCTGTTGATGGGAGTTGCAAGTTCATGCTGTGAAGTGTTGGTGGCTGGCAATAAAGAAGCTTTCTTGCAGTCCTTGCAGTTGTAAAATCTGAACGTTTATCAGATGCATTGTTTTGCAGGCTTGAACCTGGCCTCATAAATTTAATCTCTTTTTCAGGATTAAGATCTTTTTTATCAAATGTCTTTCTTGCAACCAATCCAAACCAAGCACTCAGTTCAGCTTGGTAGGTTTTAAACTTTATGAGCCTTGAATTTGCTTATTAAACTAACACAAACTCAGAATTAAGATTAAAGGGATTCTCCACATATGAACAGTCTAAAAAAACACATTTAAACTCGCTCAAACAATTATCTTAGAACAGACTTAGGCAGCTTTACCCTTTTGTACAGCTAAGAAGGTACTGGGAAAAGTGTGTGTGTGTGTGTGTGTGTATGTGTTAAAGAATACAGTTTCTTCATGGAGAACTATGATA
This sequence comes from Coracopsis vasa, assembly GCA_026283785.1. Lineage (NCBI taxonomy): Eukaryota > Metazoa > Chordata > Aves > Psittaciformes > Psittacidae > Coracopsis > Coracopsis vasa. The sequence goes on from JANHGB010041919.1 coordinate 13,367, forward strand.
TAGCACTATTATAATTCCCTTGCTCCTTGTGTTGACAGCGTATAGATAGCAGTCAGACAAATGGGGGTGGAATAGGCACTTGGCTTAGAATATTTTAAAATAACATAATGATAAAATATAACCAAAGAAGAAATGTGCTTGTATTCTTCAGGGACTGAATCTCTGACTACCGATTCACTGTAGTTCTGCCTCCTTCAGCCCCTTCTCAGTTCTGGGGGGAAAAGAAAAAGAGAGCCCTCTTAATGTGGTTTTAAAAGCACAAAATCTTGAAATGACAGGATGAAGTTGTCATTTCTCTATCCTCCTGGATTCTGCAGCAAGGATGGATGGTGCAAGTTGTGTGACAGAAAAAGGGAGTGAATTGCAGAGGGGACACTGAGATTCTCTCTGCTCACCACCTTCCTGTGTTATCCCATTTTTCTCTCCACCAAGTCAGAATGCAACTAGCAGTCAACACTCAGGTAACAATCAGTGCTGAAGAAGCTCTAGGATTAAATTTCGTGTCTACTAGTGAAGCCATCGGTGATGGTTGAGGAAGACTTTGACCTTTCTGTAAAAGCTCACTCAACAATTTAGTTCATTTTTTTGCCTCCCATCACCGATGACTGCTGCTTATCATTTGTTTAGGTCTGGGCTTCCATCCATCCTGACAAGGGCTCACACAGCATCCATTTAAAGTGACAGTTGTCAGACAACCTAGTTTTGCTTATTTAAGACAATAAGGACAGGATTATTCACCCTCTGGATTTTTTTAACTCCTTTCCTTCTCAAACGAATTGGAGTAAGCTGGAAGCTTTATAGGTCTTGGAAAAATGACTAGAGAACAGTTAGAGTAAATGCTCAGTATCTGAAGGGGGCCTATAAGGATGCTGGGGAGGGACTCTTCATTAGTAGTGATAGGACAAGGGGAAATGGTTTAAAATTTAAACAGGAGAAGTTTAGATTGGATATAAGGAGGAAGCTCTTTACTTGAAGGGTGGTGACGAGCTGGAATGGGCTGCCGAGGGAAGCTGTGAGTGCTTCATCCCTAGCAGTGTTCAAGTCCAGGTTGGACAGAGCCTTGGGTGACATGGTTTAGCAGTAAGTGTCCCTGCCCATGGCATTGGGGTTGGAACTAGATGATCTTAAGGTCCTTTTCAATCCTAACTATTCTATGATTCTATGATTCTATCAGGCATGAAAAGATACAGAGATGTTAGATTAACGGTTGAAGTCAATGATCTAAAAGTCTTTTCCAACCTAAATTATTCTGATTTATGATTCTATGATTGTATAGGATCATGGGCAGTTATTTGGAAAATGTGAGTCAGCATTGCCAGGATGGTAACTGAAGCACAAGTTATGTGACAGTATGCTACCAAATGGCTGTTGGAACTATACAGCTTGTCACAGAGTTTAGCAGTTTTGACTTAAAAAGAGAGGCTAGGGACATATTTTCCAGCAGCCGTGCATTATGGTGTGTCAAAGCTGAAAGCTTATGAAAGGCTGTGAGCCCCCCGAATGCTAAACCAGAGCAAGCTGAGATTTTGTCAAATTATTTGAGCACTTGGGCATAAGAAGTGAATGTTCAGATTAAAGGATGAGCAGTTGTTTCTATGCAGTCATAAATCAAAATCATCCTTGCAGCTACCTACCTTTTTAATTGACCAGAGATACCCAGAAATGCCTGGGCTACTTATCCCTATAAGGTGCTAAGGCATGTGTTTCTGGCAGGCAAATTTACCTTGACATTCAGGCTCTGAGATTGTCAGCAGGAAGACCATGCCTTTAAAAATCCCAATCTTTTAAGAAAGTAGCCACCACAAGTAACTCTGCTAGTGTAACTTAATACAGACTGTCTCAGATATATCTCTCTGTGAATGTCTAGAAGGTGTATTTATCACAGGCTGAGAACAGTTATATCTACGCACACATAGTCAGGTTAGTACAAGCTGAGCATCACATGCAACATCAAGAAATTTGAGGCAAAAAAAACCCCTGAAAATAAATTTAATCAGCCTCCAATATCATCCTTGGTGGTTAATAGTGAACTGTGTATAATTAGCTTGTAGGACTAAAGAGGCAAAGTGTATGCTTCTAATTGTCTGCCCTGACCAGGAATAGCATCTATAGTCAGTTATGTGAAATCCTGAATGATACCAAGCAGAGCTGAAGTTAAGAGGAAGCACAAAAGTTTGCACCTTATTGACTGTAGGCCTGAAGATGTGTGTGAAGTTAACTTTGCAAAATGTGACCACTTCTTGGTTTCCCGAACTGAGACATCTTTATCTTCACTGTGGTCTAAGGAAGAAACTGGCTGCTGCGTTGAGATATCTATCCATAGAAGAAAAATGTAATGCAGCTGCTCTCCTATGTGGAAAAAATACCTTTTTTATATATATATAATAGTAAAATGGCTTGTGGTATTCTCTGTTCTTTAGACTAACACTGATATACCAGAGAGATCAAAGCATTGCAGTATATTTTATCAACTTGCTTGTATTCTGAATCTATGAAATTGCATTTTCTCTTGTTCTTATTCAATTTATGATTTATTTTTCTCTCAGTATAAATCAGTTTCTGTTCTACGGATTCATGGCAGGTATTCCATCTTATTTTTCAATATGCTATGTCTAGTACAAATATCTAGTCAGTCATGGGCATATAAAGTATTAATCATACATGTCTGAAGGTATGTTGCTATAGCAATTCCTTTAGTGCGAGGAAAAATCAGCATATAGCAGGACAGGGATATGAGAACAGTAGGAATTACAAAGCTATAATGGCACTATTAACACATTACTGCATTGTAATGATATTATTTCCTAACTATTCTAGTCCCCAGCTGGCTAATTTTCAAGACGGAATTCTTCAGCAGGGATTTCATAAATGACTCTGACACAAAAGACACTTGCAATATGAAGAAGACATTAAGCAATTTGAAGAAAATATTTTTTAAAACAGAAAGTAGGCAATCATGCTAAATATCTTCTGTTCATGATTTACCAGATTCCCTCTCCCATATTCCAATGTGATCTACCCTGAGGGGCTGAACATGACAGGGCTGAATGGAGGAGATTAGCAAAACCTGGCTTAAAAAGAAATGCTGTGAGTTTAGTGTGTAAAGCTCCAGAGCAGGAAATCTGGGAGAGCTAGGAGGAGAAGATATGGAAATGTAATTTCATCTTGTATTACAAATCTAGCTGGAAAATTTTAAAACCAAAGCAGGAAAGACATTGTCTCCTAGAGCAACCTAATTTTCTAGGGGAAAAAGGAGGCTGTAAGTTATGGTCTAGTTTCAAGTGTGAAAAAAGAATGCAATGGTAAATTGAACTGATTTAGAATATAGGCTGAAGCATAGTGTGAAAGAGGAACAAGTCAGACATGGATACCCTTAGCCTGTATTAAGGCTGCTAATCCTCTGGGTGTATTAGTATTGCCTTCACTGAGGGGAAGGTAGGGTCAGCTTCAAGTAATCCCACTTTTAGTATTTAACTCTTAGAGTTTGATGCTTTCCTAATGTAGATGTTTGCATCGCATTGCAAAACATCCTGAATTGCCTAGAATAGGTCTTGCCTTGCTATGCTTTGTGTTTTAAATATTAAAGTCTTGATGTCCTATTATCTTAATACCATTTTTTTGACACATTCTTTGAAGAAAACAGAAATTCCCACACACAAATGAACACTGCAGTAGACCTTTGGATTTGTTGCATTGATTTAGTGTCTGAATGAACAAGAAAACATACTTATATCCAAATGGATGGGATCAAACAGTAAAGATCAGAGGGAGCTAGCTATGCATCATGCACATCCTTCCTTTTTAATTAAAGACAAACATAAGCCTTCAAGAAAAAGAAGCAGCAGTTCAAATGAGTATTAAGTTTAGTAAGAAACAGCTTTTACAGAGATGGATCATTTTCTCCCAGTTTTTTTGTACAGCAAAGAGCAAGAAAAGGAAAACCAGGAAAATTTAACCTGTTAAAGAAAAAAGCAGAAAGAGACTGTTTTTTTATGAACATGCTCTTCAGCTTGGAGAAAGTTTTCAAAAGGGTAGGGGGTGGGGAAGAAGCATATAGATTGAAAAAAATAGAAAGAATTTAAAAGAACACACTCCCTGGTTTGGTCTCCTTGGGAAATGTGTGAAAAGAAGCTAAATAGACTGCTTAATTTAAACTGTGATGGAAGGAAGTACCTCAGGAAAATATAAATGCCTAGGCATTTGAAAATGAACAGTTGTACTTCACCACTGAGCACTTCTGGCAAGCCGCAGACTGCACCCACATTTAACTTTCAAGTTTCCTAAAAGTCAAAATTCAAATACCTGAAAAATTCATTAGAGCTATCAGCAGCATCTAACATTTGTATACCACAAGACTAGGCTGCACTGCAGAGCAAAACTTTTCAGCACTGTGTAGTGCCAAGCTTGTGGCAAGAAGCTGTGATACCATAAATGTATGGCCTTTCTGTAAAACAAAACCTGTCAGCATCCAGAAGATATCAATTACCAGAAGGAATCCATTACCTAAAACAGGTTATGTAAGTGCCAAGCATAATTGCTAATAAAGTCATTGTTATTAAGTATTAGAATGTTGCAAGTAGCTCTGGTTGGTGAAACATCTGTGACCAGGATCTGCAACATTCAGGTGAGTGTGCACAGCACATGTGAGTTTGTGTTAGAATGATATGGGTGGCTGCATTATGAGTCTCATTACTGCTGTGTACATTTATTATTGCTGTTTATATGCATATATATGAACAGTGACTGTGGCGTCTATGAATACCACCTACACATATACATATATAGTCATTAGATGTGAGCTGAGATTTCCTAATATGTTCCTAATCACTTTTTCTTAAACTTTGCAAAATATTAATATTTTCAAAATTTAAAACCATTAGGTACTTAGATGAATCTTGAATAGAAAATGGAACCTGTACATGAGGCTATTCCTAGCTCTCTCTCAATTACCCTTCTCTCAAAGTCAGTTCCAAATGTCTTGAGAATGCATCTTTTTCATTTTTTATTAGAGGGCCATTTGCATTCAACAGGAAAATGATTTTTACTGATCTCCTGAATGCTCCTTTAAATCAGGTTTCCCCTGCAGTATCTAATTTAATACTTGTATCATTTTGAAGTAATACACAGACAAATATAACACAGAGTGAAAATGCAAAACACTGAGGAAAGTGTCTAGCCTTCCTCATACATAAAGCATACATCTACTGCATGCTGTTGATCTATAGGGTTTATGTTTTCCAGTGAGCTACACTGGACCCTGATGGATGAGCTACCTATTTACACTGACACTTCAAAAGCTCCACCCTGTAGAAACCCTCTGGAACTAACTGAGAGAAAAATCTGGTCCCACTGAAAGCTTTGGGAATTTTGCCACTGACTTCACTAAAATCAGGATTTCACCTTATATATTTGTTCAAGAAAGAACTGAGCCCTTTAACCACATTATACTCCTTCTGCCCCTCTGCCACCTCTCTGGATATGCACAAAGGCTTGCGCTCAGTGCCAGGCAGAGTGAATGATGTTTGTTTGCTTCTATTCCCAGCTCAGCTGAGCGTGCTAAGTGAGAGATGTGCCAGCCTGCCTGCCTCATCACAAATGGCCTTTTAATGAACCAGTCAAGGATTTAAATTATCCATGAACCTGGGAAAAAGCATTTTAAATTTAAGACCCTTTTAGGCAATTAAAACCTGACATGCTGCCATTGAAAACAGGCCAGGGAAAAGGTGATTCCACCTCTTGAGATTCCCCACTTACAGGGAGAGATAATGACATTTCAGGCACCCCAGGTACTGTAGCCTTCAGAGGGTGCTCGGATGTCAGCTTCACAAATTGATTCTGGCTGTGTGGCATCTTGAGTTGATCCTTCAGGCGTGAGAGAGTGCCTGGTCACTGAACAAACTGGATTACTGTAACTTGGGCCAATGCCATTTCAAAATATGGGGGAGGAGGCGAGTGAGAGCAAGAGGAAGATTTCCACATCTCAAAAGATTTGTTTCACTAGAGTAAATAGTTTTAATTCTGCTTTTGGTTTTGTTTGTTTGTTTGTTTTAAAGATGTCATATGATTTGTTTCTATTTGAGAGGAAATCAAGTCAAATATCTTAATACTCGATATATGAAGTGTTTGCAAACTAGCAAGTAATCTGCCATTCAGAATTTGCTAAATATCCTATCAATAATGTTCTTTAAAGAAAAAATTCCTGAGCTGCACGGCTCTACAGAAACGGAAAATTTCCATGGCCTTTCCATTTTCCTCTTGTGTGGCACTGAAAGGCTGAAGTATTAAATAACTACATATATCATAATGAAAAACTACATGGTGAGGCCCTGAAAAAGTACCTTTGTAAAACATTCCCTGGTAGCTAAAAAAGCCATAAAGTCAATGCCTAACCACAACACATCACTCATACACTCAATTCTCAGGTACAGTGCTAGGGGCAGGATTGGTGTACCTGAGCCATTCCCATGCAGACTGAGGGAAGCCAGACTGTTCTTGCTCCCCAGCAGAAACATCTCATCACCCTTATGTTGGAGATAACAATTCATTATGTTTTCCAGTTTAGCTCTATCTGTCTGTTACTGATGTTCTCAGTTTTTATAAGCCTAAACAAAGCATATGTTGAATGCTTAGTTTCCTGTTGGAACGTGGGAGAATCAGTCCTCCCTTTACTGAGTTCCTTGCTTTGCAGGTTGGGCTGTCCAGATTGTGAAACCTTGCTGACAGTTTAGGAGTGAAACATTGGAAATGACCGCCTGGTTTCCTGAAGCACAGGACCAGAGGAGCTGCAAAACGCTGGCATCAGCTACGCGAGTGCTCTGGTGAGGCTATTTTGTGAAAGCTCATGGAGGTTCAGAAAGCAGAGCTGTTCTTCATCAAACCCACTGCTGCCAAGTCGGAGACATTCTTGCAGTCTATTCACCTTACCCCTTAAAACTGCATCCACATGTGTAGTTAAGATTAGCTAATGGAAAAACTTGAAGTGCTGTGTTTTAGCCAAAGCAACAATCTTTAGGGACATAGGACAGATCTGCTTTGGAGTCACTTGGAGGAGCAGTGCCTGGCTGTCCAGTACTACGAGTCCCCTGAAATGCATCTTCCTTCACAGCCACTCTCTAACACAGTAGAGGGCAGTAGGATTTTCTTGCTTTTCTAATTGTAAAATGCCTTTCATAAGATAGCTTCAATATTAGTAGAGAAAAGGACACCAATGAAAATTAAAATCTCAAGTTGTCTATTATTTTTCATAAAAATGTGGTTATTTGTAGCATATTCACAGACATGGATGTACAATGATGGAAGAGGCATGAAGCTGCCTTGTGAAGTGGTTAATGAGGAGGCTGGGAAGTCGGTGGGACTGGAGTGCGCATGACACTGGTGGCTTGACCTGACTCATAGTTGGTCTTCAAATGCAAAATTGTTTGCCTGCTGGTGATGAGACAAATACTTGTTTTAACTGCCTTGATTTCTTATTCTCTGTTTTTTGTGAAACTGTTAAATACATCTTTTTACAGAGCACTCAACTTTCCTGCATGACAGTCCTTTTGTGCACTATATGACCTTTCAGATTTGGAAAGAGCCGCCTTACATGAAATAATGAAAAGAGTTCATGTCATTAGTTAGTTTTTTTTGTGCTATTTTGTGTTTCAGCCAAAAGTGCAAACTTGCTTCACTATTTCTGAAGCTTTTCCTACAGAATGCTAGAAAATGACGTTTTTAAAAAAGGAATGATTAAAAGCACTTTGCATGTTATCTATCTCTGAGCCTTGAGCTTTGAAAAAATACCAGTATCAAAGAACCAGAGTAAACGGAGAGATGTGGAGACCTCTACAAGTCTTAATATTAATTTTTGCACTATGTAATTTTATTTATTAAATGTTATTGAATTTCTATTCCTTTCCATAGGAAGGAATATATTCAATATTCCTTCCATGCACTGGAGCATTTATAAATCTAGAAAACCTAATGCTGTATTTCACCTTGGTGTTAATGTCATAATTGCTGTGAGTAAAGAAATGGAGGATATGAAATTAGTCAGCATAGCTATATATTGCTTTTATATATTTTCACCCAGGCCACAAAAGTAAACTGCTGGCTTCCAGTGCCACCTTGACTTAAGGTCTCTATTTCCAAAAGCCATTTCTACACATATTAAGCGGCCACATTTGTGGCCTTAAATTTTGTCATTCATAAATGTATGAAATATATTTCATCTATTTCCTGTTTCATCCCAAATCTGAATATCCACATCCAAAGAAGAGATTCAAAGCTAAATAATTAAAATATAGTAATGGATCTAAAACACTGGCTGCAGTTTTTATGTATGATATCAAAAATAAACTGGTTTCTAGTGGAAGATTCTTCAGAGTTTCTGTTGCCATTACCATTTTTACTCCCATGTAATGTTTCTAGGCAAGTCTCACTGCTCTGAGACATACTTATTCCAAATAACAATGATAAGGTTTTATGAATCTGAAAACAGCTCAGTTTGAACAGAGTTAAATTTGCAACGATGCCAGCACTTAGTCTCTGAATGTTAGCTCATGGGGAACAATGAACTTATCTTATTGCACTTCAAAATTAAATAATTAAAACCAATCTTTCTCCCCCCTATTTCTTTACGGTTAATAATTATAATAACATACTCAGATGCAGGCAGTGTTATTATCTGATAATGCCTGAAATTTGAAATGGGCCTATTAGCCACCCGAGGCGAAACATAATTGCCCAGTTTCTGTGCATCATCAGATGCCAGATGATGTTTCTGAACGTTATTACTTAAGTATTTCAATTTTTCTTATGGTGGAGAAATTAAATTTCATCTGTGTACTGCAGCAAATCACCCTGGCTTGAAAGGTATATGCTATTTCCGAAAGGTTGCAATGCTGGTACTCTTACCCTTAAAGACTTTGGTGAGGTTGGTGCTTTAACAGTATAATTGTTGCTGAGAACAGAGTGATATATATATTATAGAGTGTATTTGCACTTCCAAATAGCAATAGCCTTGTGTCAGCTTTCCTAAACATATGAAGCCTGAGTCCTTTTCATTGCTGGGCTCCTTATTAATTGAGATGATATAGCAGTTATATACCTCTAGCATTAGCCACTGTGAGTGACAGCCCCCCTGGATAGGGGGAAGCCAGGGACTTTGCTGGAGCAAAGACTCCTCTTTGTCCATGCTCCAAAGTGCACACAGGCTCATGCAAGTGGAAGAACAGATTCATTTCTTGTCATCCATTGCTGCAGAGAAAACATGCATACATTCACTCTACTAAATCTTGAGACTGCAGACACCAGCTACATGACCTCCAGCTTGGAGATGGTTTGGCTGCTAAGTACTAAAAGGTGATTGGTTTTAGTAATGTTGGGATATTTCTCTTCAGCTTTTTCAGTACCTTCAGGAGAAATCTTTTTTGTTCCCAAGTTTAAGTTCTTCTTTAATGCTCAATTTTAATTATCAGCTGCTGCTGCTTTCTTTGCATATGAAGTTCTGGGGGACCTCAGATAGAGGGAAGTCAGATCATAGCCCCTTAGCTGGGAGGTTTTGTGGGGCTATGGGAATGAAAACCAGTGAGGCTGATGTTGTTAATAGAGTTTGCTGTTGTGACTCAGAATGAAAGTGTCACTTGCAAAAGAAGGGGTGCTACACCAAAACCTCTGGAACTCCCTCCCAGTGCAGTCTAATAACACTGGCTGGGTAGAACAGACTTTGGGGCTTGACGTATCAGCTTCACCCACAACAGCAAGAATAAACCATGCTTTATAATAATCAGAATGTAAGGTAATTAGCAGTTCTGTGCTACTGCCTAAGGCAGTCATGAAACAGCAGTTATTCCAAACTATTGGAATGCTGTGCTTTCGTAGCACAACTGCGAGTCAAGCTCTTTAGAGAACTGGCTTTTTAAGAATTTTCTGGCTTTTAGTTAAGGTTATGGCCAGTTCATCTCTGCAGTGTCCCAGTTATGAAGCACCAGTTCACAGGTGAAAGGCTAAGTGTTCAGTGGGGTTTAGTCTCCTGCAAAATGAATTCTGCCTTCAGGTACTTTGCTTTTCCCTTTCCTTAAAGAAAGAAAACCCAACAAATCCCCCTCCCCTAGAAAACTATTTGAATTTAATTTTTTTAGAGATACTCGTATTATAATGCTTAATTTTATTATTAAAATACTAATTGAGATAAAATATTGTTGAATATAAAGAATATTTCAATTTCTTCCACCCTTCCCAGATGCTTTGGTGAACTGTTCTTCATCCAGACAGATGCATTAATGACTCTTTCTTATGGATCCATGAATTAAGGGTTTGAATAAGCCATGATCTTCAGCATCAGTTAACAAAGGAAGCCCTATGCTGACCTAAAATTGTATCGTGTTTGATCACAGAGCTGCAAGACTTGGCAATTATGGCTGTATTTCAAGAGACCTCAGTGAGGAGGCCAAAGAGGCAAGCATCCTTTGGGCCTTGTGAGTGCTGCTCATGGTGGCGGGCGAGGCTTTTTGCAGCACAGTAATGGTGATGGTCAAAGGTAGCTTCGAAAAAGAGAGGAATATCCTGGCTCCACATTTTATTTTATTACAAAGAGCAATTAGTGAAACCATGATTAGGAAATCCTGAGAAGAGGGATTTCAGTCTGTAAAACAATAAGACTGAATTGCAGAGTGAGGAGAACCAGCTATCTTCCCCTCCGTCCCCTGTGGCAACAGCTGATGTAAAGGGCCCTTTACTTGTACAGAGTGGTGAATTGGGAAGCAGCAGAACATTCCATTACTGGTTCAGTATGCTGAAATGTATTCCTTTTGCTGCTTAGATGTGTGTACATCGAACACATAAGACTGTGACTAAAATGCTTTTTTCCTAAGAATTTCTCAAACAGCATTTTTTGTCTACAAGAGAAGGAGTTATTTTCTTTTCAGTGTGGCGAGAAATTATGTTACCATATTTCTGCATAATGAATTATATTCATAAATATTTTTAAATCAGGGGAGACTTACATTTGGAAGGGTGGGGATAGGACATCATGAAAGAGGACAGAACCCCACTATACTTTGTTCCTTTTTAGTGTTAATGGATTTGAGTTGAAACCCCATTAAATTGCGCAGGATAAGATGAATTTTGGATCTGCAGAAAGTTTCCAGTTTAATGAAGAATGTAATGTCTCTAGCTGGTCATAAGCAAATATAGTCTTTTCCTCTTTCTTTGTGATTCTTTGTTACTTGGGATAATTTTAATGGTCTGAGCAGGTAAAGTGCACTTTTGATGATGTTTTTGCCTATACACACGCCCTGGATATTGGGAAAATAAGTGTAACAGTCTCCAAACTCTGTAAACACAAGGATGTCACCCCCAAATGTGAGAAACACAGGAGAGAAGCAGCTTTATTTACCCTTCAGCTTACTAGGAATCAGTATAATATTGGGAAAAATCCAGCTCTGAGGCCCTAATGCTTCTCTCAGAACATCAATAGAAATGTGAAGAACTTCACTGAAAAGCAATTCTTACAGAAGATGTAGGGTGCAGCTTGGATACTGAGTGTGACAGGTCTGCAAAGGTCACAGCTCCTGCTAGCCTCTTTCCCCTGGACCTTGTTCACAGTCTGTGCAAAACAGGGAGGATCAGTACTGCTAAGAGTTATGCTCATCCCATCTTATCTCAAAGGAGTGCTTTAAAAGTGGAAGAGCAGACTAGCTTACAAAGTGTGAACAGATGAACAGTTAGTAACTCAAATTCATTTTTAATATTCATCTCCCAATTGTTTTGGAGAGGAGGTTAACAAGACTACTCACAAATTCTGTCTGAACACAGCATAAGTGACTGTGCTTTGGCAAAGTTGCTGCTGAGTCGCCCAGAAGCCCTTGACAGCACATCAAGCTCCCAGAGTGGTATAGTTTCCTCTTGGCAAGGGCATTTAATAGTCCACACACTTCAGTGCCAGAACTCGAAAACAACATAATAAACTATAAGCTATAATGCAAAAAGGAAAAAAAGAAATGAAAGAAAAATTATACTCATTGTAATTGAGTCAGCTTGTTGAGGGACATAAAAATCTAATCAATTGTTTTGCATAACAATCAGTTGTCATGTTGGGCTCTAATTGAGCAGCCAGATGGAGCCTGGTAGTTGTAGACTGTAGTAGTAGTATTCCTGGGACACACAAAACCACAAGGCGATGAACGTTAGGTTCATCTTTCTATTAACGTGTAAGGAGAGCTCCACTTAACAGGCAAAAACAGATTTCCCAAACCAAACGTATTCAACTCGATGTGCTTCTCTCCCTTACGTAGCAGATAGAAACCCTTCTTTTAATGGATCCTTTCTCTGCTTATAGGTATTACTGAAGCTGGGACACAGGTGGCTTTCAAACGCCCACATGACATGGAGGATCTACAGGAACTTAATTTCCTTTCTAATATTTTTGTATATGCTCCATATGTGTGGCACATTTAAAAAGACACCGAGAAGACGTTTTTCATAAACATTTTGTTCCTTAATGTTTATAAAAGCTTCTTGGGAAAACTGAAAATGAAATCCCTTTCTTGAGTGAATTGTTTTTCTCCATCTGGATACTTTGATTTACCTGGCTGTGGGTTTTCTATTAGCAGCATAAACAAGTGATAAGAAATTCAGAGTATTTGACAATTTATATCTAAAATAAATAAAACTGGGTATAAGTTATTACTGGAATTTTAACAAAAAAACCCCAAGTCCTATTTTGGGCCTGCAAAGCTTGGCAGCATTCTGTCAAAGAGGATATTGAATCAAATATGGTCAACAAATAAAAATGACCAACCAAAACTCTTTGACGTAAATAAAATTTGGATTTCTTTTTCTGTCTGTGCTCCTTAGGATCTTCTCAGTCCAATAAACTTCATTGTCTTTGGAAAGGGCTCAGCAGAGCAACACCAATGCATTTTTAAAATTTGAATAAATCTACTTGTTGGCAGGTGGGTGATTAGGCAACAGTTTTGACTCAGAGATCTAGGAAAGGAATTGAACTTGCCGAGTCTGTTCCTAGCTTCCAATAATAATTAAAGTGATAATAATAATTGCTCTAAAATTTAATGACACCTCTCTTTAATGAGGAGAACTGCTAAGGGTAGCTACCACTGCTGCACTCTATGAATTTAGCACAATGTCTGTTGGGATGTTCTGTTTTTTTGTGCCTTTACAGTGACTGTGTGCACTGCACGCCTGCTGTGGGCAAGCCACACTTCTTCTGAAGCTTTGGTCAGCCTGCCAGATCCACCTCCCATAGGTAGATATCAACCTGTTTCATTTTAGTGAATTAAGATCCATTATCTTCATTGTGAAAGCTTTTTTTTTGCTCCCCAGTCTCCCTCACAGGTAGTCTTTGGATCGCATTTTTTTCTGCTCTTTCTTATTTTCACAGTTTTCTCTCTTTTTTTCTCCCTTTTATATTCTTCTACTCTGACTCCAAGTTTCATGGTTGTGCAGACTATTATTAACAGCTGTCATATTTTTTCTCCTCTCCCCTCCTACTTCTTTTAGCTGATGATCTCACCTACAAATACATCCTTTTTAGGTCACAAAGATATGCTGTGGGGATTACACACAGCTAGTAAGGATCAGTTCTGTTGTTTTCGTTGTTGTAAAACAGTACTTGAGAACTACTTATAAAACTTAAGTTCTTCTAAAGATTCATCCTTTAACAGAAGCCACCTTGATTTTGTTTCTTGGGAATTCCTCTATGTTCCCCTTTACTGTAATTTGCACAGCTATAATTCTATCTGATCTAGCTTCAGGCTTCCTACTAGGAACATGCTAAAAAAAATTCATTTGAACAGTTTTCTATTTTATATGTATTACTGTATTGAAGTAGCATATATGTTATGATTTTTTAATAATTATAATACTGCATTAAAACAATGCATTTATAATAGAAAGTAGTACCTTTTCAATACATCGATAGACTGTTTGAAAATGGATTGATTGTCAAAGAGATGGAACCTTGTTATAATCTAGTCATTTCTTATTGATTGAACTAAAATGAGTGAGTCAGTGCTTTGTTCCTCTGAGAAATCATCAAGAAATAAGCTCTTTCTTCACATCTCAACTCAGGACTTCAAAACTTCCACATACCTGCAGGAAGGCTGCCTCCTTTTTAGGATTTCTTCCCCTTATGCATTTCTGAAATATCTGTAAACCTCTCTTTTCTTCTACCCTCAACGTGTAGATGTAGTCACAGACGCCAGAAACTCACCATTTTTCTGTCGTTTGTTTTTTTTTGTCTTGGTCAACACTTTCCAAGTGTGAGGTGTTACAGTTTGGGTAAAGTGCAACTCAGTGAAGTTTATGAGAGAGAATTATGAGAGAAAATCTCTCTTTATGGAGATATTATGAGAGAAAAAAAGCTTTCTTTTAGAGTGCTGCTGAATTGTTTCTTTAATATTAAAATACTCACAAAGATTTATTTTTTTCTTCTGAGCTGGGACAGCCCTTCAAAGTAAAAATGCTGGTCCATTGCTATTATGCTGTCATGTTAAAAATACCCTAAAAAGGTATTTTCCATTTTAACAACTTCTTGGCTTTTTACATTACAATTATATATTTATTATGGCTTTTAATCTCACATTTAATGTGTTTTTTTATTGTTAAAGATGATAGATCCAAGGGGATTTTCAGACTTGGGATAATTGTGTGTAAGCCTTTGGAAGTGACCTGCATGAGACGGATGCTACAGAGAAGCTGGATGCTGCAGAAAATCTTGAAACATCTGGAAAGCAATCTGCATGTGGGTTTTGATAGGGTGTGTCATTAGGGGCTCCAACCACCACCCAGAGATAGAGTGAACTCAGAATTTGCTCCATGTTCTTGACCCTCCCTTGGTAGTGTGTCTCTATTTGGGTTCTTTCTGAGACAGTGGACAAAGGAACTGATAAGTGATCTTCTTGTAGCAGCTTGAAGTTCCTTGGTCAGATGTGTCACTATGAGACAAACTCCCAAGTATTATCTTCATCCTACAAGATGGTCAGCACTTTGGTGTCTGTATGTGAAGACACACAAACAAGAACCTACAGTAACATTTTGCTTGTGAGATGGTTCTACTGCAGCGATGTTATTTTCATCCTAGGCATACCAGGGTGAAATATTAGACTACAAGTAATTACCCTACTGCTGTGCATAGAGAATCCAATCTTCCTAAAGTGAAGCCTCTATAACACACCAATCTCCCCCTACCATGGCAGGCTGCAGAAGAATCTGGAAGTATATACAGTCTATGAGGTGTCTGGTGTCCACATCCTGGCTCTTGGGACTGTCTCTTTGTCATACCTACACAGACTTTTTGTCCTAACAAAGTTTCTCTCTGGAGGAGCCTGAGGTCATCTGTGTGCCTGTCCCACGCTCCCACGTGGGCTCTGGGGCTGCAACAGCAGCCTTGGAGAATTTTTTATAAGTCCCAGGCCTTAGACCTCACATTCAGCCTAATCTGCCTGGCCGAGCCTTGCAGGACCTTATGACAATCTCACCATGCCAAGCTCAGTATTGGCAGCTGGAGAGAACGTGCAAAAAATACCAGTGAAGAAGTTTTCTCAGGCAATTGTGAAAGGTACATTCATATGAGTGTCTTGAGCTCTTTGGAGCTAGAAATTTTCCACTGGCAAGAATTTTCCCAGAGAAATATGCAATTTTTTAAAAACCTTTCTCATGACAAAATTTTTATTTGCAGTTTCTCATTTCCTGGATGACTGCCACAGAGAGCAGAAACAGAATTCAGCTTTTGAACAGAGGAAGGAAGCTGTATATGTGGCCACCCAGCTGTTGATCTGCATCTGTTGGATTTAATACATTTTGCTAGTCAGTAGTGGAAATTGCAAACCTGAAACATCAAAATAATATACATGCCCAGATTACAATGTAGACTCCTTGCCAAATGTCTGATAGCAATCTCCCCAAGCCATTTGGTCCAGTGCTTTAAGCATACAACAAATAAAGTAAAATTCCATATTCTGTCACTGAAGACCACAAACTGTATCTTACCAGTATCTGAAAATGGAAATTGTATGTGCCTGTGTGTGGCCTATCCCATCTTCATCAATTTCCTCTCTGCAGAGTTTTTTTTTTTTTTTTTTTTTTGGATGAGGTTTTCTTTTAAAATCTACTGCAAAATCCAGATTTGAATTGAAGGAAAAACCTTGCTTGTGGCACTGCCAGTTTTACTACTTGAGGAAGAATGACTTGTGGGCATTGATTTACCTGAACTTCAGCTCCTGGGCGTTTTCTAGGAATCCTGTTATAGTAAAAAACCCTACCACATTGACATTTTGATTGCTGCTGCTGTCTGCATCATTGCTTTTTTAGAGTCCTCTATCCTTATATGCTGTCTACTCTTCAGGCTTGAGTTTTGGATCTAGGTTTATTTCATGAGCTGAAATTAAAAAAAAAAAAAATAAGGTGCCCCTAGGTAAATCACATCACTTTCACTGCAATATCATCCTAAAATTACTTTATCCCTAGTGTAACTTTCCCAGAAATTATTTCTTACCTAAACAATCTATATTGCAACAAATACAGATGTCTGTCAGGTAAAAAAAGAAAAGCAATAGTTATAGGTAAGTTTGTGTTCCTAGATTATTCCTCATATAAAGTTAATGCAGTGCAACACATACACACATACAAAGCAGTAAAAAAAAACCCCGAACATTAAATTAGTGATTCAAATTCTGTTTCCAATTAAGTTGTTGTATACCCAGAGCAATTCCACAGATTGCTGCATTATTACTTTTGATTTATTCCAGTATAATTAAGAAAAACTTATGTCATCAACTCTAATGGAAGCCACAGCCTGAAAATCCAAACTAGAGAAATATAGTTTAATGCAGTTTCTACCTAAATGAATTGCAAAATAATTCAGTATCAAAAGAAGCAGTGATTTAATACTAGTATCCTTTCACTGTCTTAACTTTGTATTCTAGGTATGCATTCCAGTTATGAAAAAAGCAAAGTGCTAAGATTTGAATAAAAATATTTTTAATTTCCTTTTATATTACACACAATGTTTGCCTGTCAATCATTCAACAGGTAAATTAGAGTAGAAATGAGATTTCTAGCAGAACAGACTCAAAGAAGAAGTAAATTATGCCGCACTAAACTTGTTCAAAGTCCAAAATAATCACATTTCTGCTGCCTTTTACTCATGCTGATGCTTTACTTTCCTGATACATTTCTTAATATGTATTTGTCCATGCATATGCCTCCTTATACCTGCTCAAGTTACTGCTTTTTTTGCACTTATCTATCCCTCACATTCCAAGTTGCACTTATCTAACCCTCATTCCACTAACGACCTTGTGAGAATTACTGCAAATTTGCCAGACTCATAAAAGCAGACGTCTTTTAGCCATTAATTCTTCGTTGCCTATTTGAGTCAGTTAAGCCTTACTCTGAATTATTTCAAATGCACTCTCATACTTGCTGAGGGATTATTAAAACCTCTGTCCTGTCATAGGCAACTTTAAATGGCAGTATAAGCATGACCTGGCGTGAGATTTTTTAGGTAGTCCCAGAATCTGCAGTGTCACTGATTTTTGCTGAGCATGAAGTTTCTGTCTGCACCTCAGTATTAGAAACCAAATTAAATATGTTGGCCACTTAGTCAAGTACCGTGCATCCTGCTGCAAAATCTAGTAATAAACTAGCCAGAAAAGGCTGTGGTTCTGTATTCAGTTTATTTTTATGCAGAGCAGATAAACGTCGAATTCACAGATAGAGACTGCTGTTTCACTACAGAAATAATTAGATGCACCTTTCTTGACTTCTGGACTACAGAGTAAAATTCTTCTGCTAAGTAATAGTGCCCTTTGTGCTGTTTCCAGGAATCAGTGACTGATGTTTCCTCTTGCAAAGGCACATTTTCTTCTGTGATTAAATATTTATCACAGTGAGAGACCAGCAGAAGGACTAAGTGCCTCCAATTAACTATTGTGGAGCTTCATAAGGGACTACAATACATATATAAATATTTTAAAAGATCAGGTTGGAGCAATGTCCATTTCAGGCCATCTCCCTGTAGATCAGGGTGTGCTGTTTATTGGTAGGCAGATGCATGTCTACTTACCAACGAACAAAGCCTCCACTTTGTTTGCTGTGCCTTAGCTATAGATCAGTCAGTAAATTATCTCATTAATCATGCATATGAAGAGCTCTGCTTTGCCTGGTGATTATGAAGGGCAAGCAAAACATAATTAAAGGTGCTGCAATCTGTTTTGTTTGTCCTGGGTGTTGTTATTTTTCCAGGGTTCACCCGCAGAAGGAAATTCATATTTAATTCTCTGGACCAAGAGGTGTCTGAATTTATGAGGATCTTTCTTACCCATGTGGGAGCCTCCTGTGTCTGCTTTCATCAAAAAACAAAAGACAGGACATCTTGTCCCAGGTCTGCTATCAAGAGCATTTGGAGGGGGTAGAAGGGAGTGAATAATGTTCTCCCAGGCTTGCTTCTGATCCAGGGCATGAGATCGTGCTCCATGGGGAAGGTTGACTGGTCTTTGGCTTACATCTCAAGGAAATTAATGCTCATCGACAGGGCTTTGGAGTTCATGGTGACTCACAGTATTTTCCACTTCTCTGTGAAGAACAGCTCTAATCTGGGGTCTGCCTAAAACCTATGGTTGTGGAGTTCATCTGGTCTGCCAGTACCCTGGGGAGAGCACCTACAGACCCCAGGGCTTGCAGTCTGCAGCTCTCATCCTTCTGGCCACATCTTGTTTGTGGTAGTGGAATGAGCTGTAAGGTGGAAAAAAAAGAGGGAAAAAAACCCAAACCAAACCAAATCAAACCAAAACCTGAAACAGTGACTGTTTCAACAGATTTGGAGAATCAGAATAATAATTTGTTCTATACTGAACTGTGGTGATGTAAACAAACACAATAGCGGAGGTGATCAGGAAACTAATTAATTAACAGTTTATCAAGCATATGCCTGAAACTCAAGTATGAAACAAAGAGGGTTTTATGCAGTCCTCTGAGATTTGGGAAAATGTCTTTATAAGGTGCTACAAAAGCTTACAGCAGTTTAAAGTGTGTGTGAAACAGATTCATTGCTACCAAGATGACAGGAATATATTTCAGGCAAGGGTTATACATTGCTACGTTTTGAGTGCATTCCTTTAGCAACAACTCTATTTTCAGTTTATCCATCCTAGTCATACAGGCATGAGTTTACTTCAAGTTTAGACTCTCTATGCTGGATCTCCCCAGGCAGACTTGTGGTTTGGGATACATCATAATGAATTTGTAACAGTATGGGTTTCCATCAGCCATGATAGAGCATGAATTCACTGTGCTTCAAATCCCATATTGGAATTGAGTAATGTTGTGAAAAGCTCCCTGTGTGGGCACCCCACTCCCTGAGGATTGGGAGTCTGGAGGAGAGGAGCTAAGCTGCAACAGGGCATCTTTAGCCATCAACTGCATTAATGGACTGCACTTGGAAGCAGCAGGGACTCAGCTTTGCTCAGACCTCACAGGCATAAGTGTGGAGAGTCAACTGTTGTGGGTTTCTGGAAGCCCTTGCCTGTCAGGCTATGAAATGGATGCTTATGATCATGGGACCTTTCTATGTGAGCCTGCTTAGCAGGTGCTGAAAGATATTTTACATGTTGGTTATTTCTGATGGGTAACAGGGCCCTCATTTCAACAGCTTTGCCTGCAGAAGTGGAGTGGTGTCTTTTTCACTTTAAACAAAGGGAATTTATGGAAATGTGAATATTCTGAAGCTTAATGAAAAGTCTGGATGATAAGAAGAGGTCACTAACACTCCTTACATTTAGCACAGAGAAGCATCTTCATGGGTAGGATCTCCTGAAGGAGCGGGGAGGTAACCTGCTGCTAGAACTTCTCTGAAGCACCTTTTGTAAACTGCTTTGCTTGGAGAACAGAAACAGCATCCCTGTCTCCTGTCTGCTGGAAGGACTCGCTGGGTCTCAGCAGTACAACTATTGTGGGCATAGCAACACCAAGAGCCTGTGAGAAAAAGTGGAGTGGAGCAGGCCAGCATTGTAGGACTTTTCTTTTGCCTGAAGAAAACACAAGCTGCACTGTAACTTCTCTGAGTGGTAGCACTGTATCTCCGTGTGCATTTGTGTAGCCTTGGCCATGCTGAAGCTGCTAAGCAGGTCAGGAAAGCCATGCAGAACGGAAAACAGCCTTGATTGTGGCAGAGGGCTGTGCAGCTGTGACACAGAAAACAGGCTGCAGCAATGCGCATGGCTGGTAAATCACCTTCTTTTTCATATTTAGCAGATGTACCCTTTGCCTTGAAGTTCAGACATGCACACATTGTAGTCAATGCACACAAATCAGGACATACCCTCTTCATAGGCAGAGCACGCAAAGGCAGACTTCACTTTTGGTTCACACTAAAGAAGTGGTCTACTTGAAAATGTCTGTATAACTTTTTCTGTAAAATACCAACAGATGTGCGCCTTCAGTGCTCTCATTTCTGTGGTCTGTTTGTCTAAACACGGGAAACTTAAAGCTACGCTGGCAGCCCACAGACTTCAAGGTAAAATGAAGCTGTGTTGCTAAATGCCTCAAAAGCAATGCTTAACTACGGCTGCTGGGATGAGCCACCTGCTCAGATGAAAACCTGTACTTCCCGGAACCTGACTGCTCCCAGGTACAGATACATTAGGCTGTTATTTCTTTGGATGCGTAAAGATATATTTTGTAATTGTGATGGTGTTTGTTTTCAGTAAACCTGACTGACACGGGCATATGAAAATACATTTCAGGTGTTATCCCATTACAATCTTGGCAACTACACAGCTACATGAAACACCTGAACAGGTTCATATCTATCACACATCTTAGAGGCCATCAAGCCACCAGTGACCAGCTTGGCCAGCGAAAAGTTTTTCTCTGGATTATGGTCATAATAATAATATCAGAATAATAATTATCTTTTTCTCCATTACAACATGTACCCAGCACTGTAGAAAACTCAAATTCTCCTTCTTAATATATTAGTAATTTCGAAGTAATTATAACTTACTATTTCAACCCTACCAAATTCTCAGAACAGTATATGGTTGTTACAACCTGAACATGTTCATTCTCATTTAAAAATGTTTTGAGTTCAGTAGTACCCAGAGATCTTACGCAGGGCTGTGATGATAAACATTCTCCAAGATGTGGCCAAGGGCCAAAGAACCACTGTTTCAGTGCTTCATGCTTCTGTTCTTTGACAGGATCTATAATAAAGCCGTGTCTCCCAGGATGGACCACAGTCTTGTAAGCTATAAAAGTTCACAGTAGTGGAATTAACTGGAGGAACCCTGGAGGGATCTGGGAGAGTTTTCTTTCTTTTTTTTTTTTTTTTATTGCTTGGAAATTGAAATATTCTGTAAAATGTTCCTGCATTAAACAAAAAGGATTAAAATTCCCCACCACAACCACCCCACTACACTTTCTTTTTTTTTTCCTGGAATTAATGTTAGGTAATTTTCCAAATATGTCTACATGGGTTAAAAAAGTGAGAAAGGAAGAGGGATAAAGAAAGAAGAAATAAATAGTGGCAGAGCACCTGGATTGAAGGGCAAATGGGGCTGGCTACGGAAACCAAGCAAGGAAGGCCATGAGCAGCAAGAAGAATGAGATTTTAAGGGTAACTGTGTTCCTTGGAAAATATAGTAAGACAAATGTGCCTCTAAGAAAGAAGTTTATCCTGTCAACATACGCTGTTTTAAGCCATAATCATTCCTATTTGTCTCATGTGCTATAAAATAAATAAAAATCAGGAGAAGGAGGTGCAAAACAATGAATGACATCCTTTAAAAAAATCAGAAGAGTAATAAGCCAGAAGAAAGGGAATGACCAAACTTTTTCATCTTTGAGTTCTTCGGAGAAGAATAGAAGGAAATGCTTGCACTTGCTGATGAAACTTAGAGGATGCAGAACTCAAATCCTCCAGCAAATTAGATATGTTGCCAGAAATACAGAGAATTCCCTTAGGTCTCTACCTATGTCTTTCATCTGGAGATGTCAAAGCACTTCTTAAGGCTTCAATAACTGCTCTCATGCTGACATCTGGGACAGTTATTCCTTAAAATAATTTTCTAGAAATATTTTGGCATGAAATCTCACAGAAATTAGGTCTTGTAAAACTGGAGGTGGTGGTGTTGTTTTAATTAGAGGAATGGTAACATTCTACATAAAACCCAGTTGCATGAAAAGTTAAACTGTATCACCAAAACTATTCACAAACTTACTTAGTATAAATCCTGAAAATTTTTTCCACACAAAACTTTAATAATGATACACTGGGGATAACACAGCTGAGGAAACAGATGCAGAAAATACTGGTTATTCCATTGAACAGGTTGAAAATGTGGAACAAATTCAGACAATGAAAAATCTATTTCCTAGTGGGAAAGGGAGCACAAATGAAATGGCAACATGACTCAAGTGAGGATAAAGGCAAAGCAGAGAACTGACTGAATATTTAATGGGTGTAACTTCAAATCCAAGTATGTAGCTGTGGTATAAAGTACTGTGGGGATCTTGCAGGTGTACAAGGTGCTTAAGCTGCTTTTCTGATTAATGAAGAGAATTTAAGAACTGTTCACATGTTTTAACTAAAAGGGACATATAACTGGTGGCTGTCTGGTTTAATTGTTGTGTAAAATGTGATTGGGTCAAAGAAATTATGCATATAAAGTAAAAACATAATATGCCTTGCATTTGATTTTTATCTGTCAGAGTTTCAAAGAGGTTTCAAAGTAACCATAGATCATGTTATTCATAAGAGGACAGTGACTGCTGTGGAAGCTCAATTACAGCAGGCTTCCTGTTGGAACAAGATTAAGGATTTCTTCTGAATTTTTAACTAGTAAACATAGATATATTTCAAGTAAACTAAGTGTGCTTTCAGTGGTTGTGGAAGAATTCCTGAGAGGTAGGAGAGCAGGTGTTTCCATGCGGTTTGAAAGGAAGCAGCAGCACTAGTGGAGAAAGGACACATGGAGCAGCTTGGGTTCATTGAAGATTCTGGTATTGTGCCAGCCTTGCTCAAAACAGAATGGGGGCACGAAATTAGTATGGGAGGAGTGATGTATAAATATACAGGATATTATACAGTATACTACCTATGCTACTTCCAGTTTATGGGATAAAACTAGAAAGTTTTCCTTTTTTACATAATGGAAGCTCCTTGAAGTTTTTTCAGAAACAGTGAAACTTTCAGAAACAGTGAGGTTATTGTGTTAAAAACACCAAAACCTGGTATTTATCAGGGTTTGCAGCAATAAACTATAAATAGAAAAGCAAAATGTTTGAAGTAAAACAAGGTTTCAGGTTCTAGAATTCTTGCGGGGGAATACATAAAGATTGTGCCACTTCCTGCTGGGCTAAATACATCTCCAGCATCTGAAATGAGCTGTTACCCTTGCTAGTGCTCGCAGTGACAACTTGAGATACCTGAGCATTAGCTCTGAGCAAACATGGGTAGCTTCTGCACATAATTCATGCAGTATATAAGCAGACTGACTGCCAGACTAGCACAAAAGTTAAAGAAAATGGAATAAGAGAACTTTCCTAAAATTTACAAATATCAATGATAACACAGGAGCACAAGGGACAAAAGGAATTCATTCAAATAAGAGAGTCCCAGACTGGCTTCATGGGAAAATCTTTTTCCTCATGAAGGCAGCAAAGAAGGGGCACTGAGATATTGTGTAGTCTGGGCAGGGTGCAGGGTGTGAAGCTCCTGAGATTCCTTCCGACCTCAGTTATCCTAAGATCCCAGATGTAGACATCTCAAGTTCATAGATATTGCTCAAAAAAACCCCCAAGACCAGAAACAAACAAACAGGCAAACAAAAAGAAACAGTCAAAACCCCTCAAAAGCATGAGAAAGCTCTTTAATATGCAGTGCTCTGTTGAAAACTAGAAAGTTTGTGTGGAAAACGCAGGCAAACATCAGTATAACAGCCTTTATATATTATATATAAAAGAATGTTAGATTGTTCTCTCTGCAAGAGACCAAAGAAACAAAAGAAATTTGAATCAAACACAGGCTCTGAGCTTGCATTGATTAGAACTTTTAGACAGAATGAGCTAATGTTTTGAAAAAGTCACCTTGGTCAAGTGAAATGATTAAGTGGAAACATTTTTAAAACGAGTAAAATGCTTGCTAAGAGGATATGACAATCTGACAGAAAATAAGCAGCTGGTAGCAGACCGAAGTGACAAAAAGAAAAAGGAATATTTTGGTTTGGTTTCAGTACAAGAGATCAATTACAGGGTCTGGGGTGGACTTGTGGCAACTTGTTCTACAACCGTGATGCAAAGGTGTTTAAGCACACTATAATTTGAGCTCTGTTCTTATAACAACACTAGAAGAGGGAATTTAAGGTTTTTAAAACTCTTTGGGAACTTTAGGATTTCATTTCTTTATTATGACAGACAGAGTTTTCATAAAATTAAAATTTTCCCTAGCTGAATCAGAAGATGATAAATGAGTTTTTTTTCACTTGGTTGAACTTGAAGAGTACCTTTATATGTTCTGTCAGGATGGGATCCCATCCACCAAGGAAAGTGTAGACCTGTGGATGCAGACTGTGGTTCCCAGAGTTGTCCAACACTGATGGAGAACACTGATCTGTGCTGAACATCCCCCAATCCTTCCCAAAAGTTTTTATGCTGTTATGCGAGATGAGAAAACTTTGCAAATGACAAAATATTTTGACTCGCTTGGCAATGTCAAACTTAATTTTGACATTTCTGAGGCATTTCTATGAAACTGAACCTTTTTGTGAATCATTTGAAAGTGTAGATTTTTCATTTTAATTCTGGATGCAAACAAACACTGCAATATTTGAATTATCCATGAGATGAAAACTCAATTTGGCCAGCTTTATTCAGCATTCAGTTTAGGCACTGAATGGGTTTTAATGGTTCACACAACTTCCCAAGGTATGTCAGATATTTTTGCTCTCTCACTTATACTTTGAAGAAGGTAAAATAGATGAATTTCTCTAATCTTAGTCTGATCTGCGATGACCCTGTCTAACACCAGCACATTTTGTTCTCTTCCTCCTGTGTAAGCATATTAGATCTTGCTTAGTAGGAGCTGTGAAGCACAGTTGTTTATTAAGAGTATTTTTTAGAGTAGAGATGCTTCACGTAACATTCAGAGTAATGCAGTGTGAAGCTGTGATTGAGCTCCCAGTTGGCAGTTTGGTGTCTTAGATGATAATCCATTGTATGGGATGGGGGAGTATGGGTCTTCTTCTAGCTACCAAAAGTGCAAAATTTACTGGTTGCACAGAAGCATGTGATAGATTCACCAATATTTGCTTATGTCATGACATTAACGGGTATACTGACACGTTTGCATATAGTCTGCCTTACCTTTTGCTAAGGCAAGTTGATTTAGATACTTATCTGGAGCCCAATATAAAATTCATCCATTCTTCACTTTTCCTGGTTTCAGCTTCTTTCCTAAAGCAATTCCTTCCCTTGCTGTCAGACAAGGCCTTCTCTGGGGACAAGGAAGGAAACCTGGATGAATTGATTGTGTTGTTTTTCACTTATTAGACTTTCCACACTTTGGTATCAGCATTAAAATCTCAGACAGTGCACATGGTGAAATGTTTCCTTGGTTGACAGGAATGCATCCGCTTGGACAACTGGCCAGCAGTTTCTACAAACCTCACTGAATATGAGGCAAGTGTGTGCCCAGGCTAAGTTTCCTTGGCATAATTAACAGCATTAAGAGATGGTCTTTCTTGAAAGTTATCTGTTACTGGAGTGTTGGTATACAACATCAGTAAACTCTGGGATGTGAAGCTGGAGATCTTGCTGTGAATAATGACAAGCCTAGATGTGATCAAAAGCAATGTTCTATAAAGACTGTGTACAGCAGGTGTCAAACTAGGCGTATTTAATTTCCCCATATCTCTGTTTAGTTTTACACTATGATGGGCAGCCATGAGCAGATTTAGACTTTAAATTTCATGCTACAGGTAGTGATGACAGCTGATCTTCAGAGTGGATCTCAGAAAAAGAATAGGGGATAGGACAGTTATTCCAAGGGCTCAGCATTTTCATCTCCTTTTGTCTCCTGCAATGGTAGAATTTAGATTGTTCAGTGTCTTCCAATAGATGTTATAAAGGAAGTACTCAGTTCCTTGGCTCTCACCTTCCACAGCACATCAAAGGTCCACAGAAAATTCCCATCTGTTTTCAACAGGCCTCTTAGATATTGCTTTGAATAATGAATATTAGAAGCAATGATTTAAAACTGATCTGACGCTGTGCAAGTGTAAAAGTAAAGAGAAAGATCAGACTGAGAGACAGAAGAAAGCTCTGATAAACATTCCTGCCTTTGTAGAATAGTTTCTTGCATTTTTAAGCTGTTCTTGAAATGTACATATAAACTTTAATGAGAAAAATGACCTTATGGCAGAAGAGAATGAAAATAGATTCTGGCAGAAAAATGCAAAAATCTTGTGGATCTTTATACAGAATGGGGAAAAATGCAACTATTTCTTGTCTTTGCAGAATGGTTCTAAGATGAGGATGAGCTATATCACTGAGTCTGTGCTCAAAGTAGTGGCTTGGAACACGGTGAACTGTGTAGGATTTTATTTTTTTCTTAAAGATAACTACTAATGGAAGAAGTCCCAGAGACAAGTAATAGTTGACCAAAGGCAGGCTAATTTGCAAAGATCAATGGTCTGACGGCACTCATCTATCATCTTGAATATGTGTGCATGGTAATCAATGGTCATCCATCTCTTTCTTGTAGGTCGATTAATCTTTTAAATTTTGTAGGCTTGCAGCCCTAGTAATTTTCACTTTTCATAATACCTGCACAAGATTTTTATATATATATATATAAAAGAAAAAGATGAAATAAAATGCATATGGTGTGGTTCTTCAAAGTCTAAAGGGACTAACAGCTTGAGGTGCAAAGTCAGCTGACAGCCACTTCTTCCTCATACAGTGTTTTAAATATCTTTTAATTTTAAACTCAGTTAAATAACAAAATTTTTAAACTGAGCTTTTGGTTTATGAGCTGAACAAATTAATCTTGTAGGATGGCATAAAGAGAATGCTGTCAGATGAGACTGCAGTCTGAACTTGTGCAGTCTTGAACTTGCAGCAAGATCCATCTTTCTGGTGCAGAAACATTATCTACAATCTGTTTGAAATAGGAGAAAGAGTTATGTTAAATGTACATATCTCTGAACTTTTAACTTGGCAATAAAAATGACCATCCTCCTGGTAATTTTAGATCTCCATCTTGATCATATGGACCTAATCAACTATCCTTCAAGACAGACCTTCAGCGAGGTGGAATAAATGGCCACCTGACAGTTTATAAGCTATCTTGACAAGAAAAGAACAAGAGTTGTCCTTGGAATATCCCCCAGCATGCAAGCTACTTAGAGAAGGGTAGTATCTTGCTGATAACACAATCTATGCAGCCCTAATTCAAAAGACTTTTCAGCTGGAAAAAGGTAGAAAATAATTAAATTATCATCTTGCATAAGGCAAACAGTGACTCTGCTTTTTTCTATTTATTTTATGCTTTGTGTAAGAAATGCATCAAAAGCTGTATTTTTGGCAGGAAATTCTAAAATTAGATAACTAATTAGCCTTCATTAATAGTAGGCTCATTTTGATTGTTTTCTCTTTGATATACCTTGCTCTGCTCTAGTGTAGCAGGGTTTTCCAAGAACATGTTCCTATTAGGTTCTATTTTTGTAAGTGCTTAATGCAGAGTGAGGATAGATGGAATAAGATATGCTATGGGAATAAGAAAAAAGTTGAAATCACACTTTGCTAAGTAGTTTACATATGTCTAATGTTCTTACAGTAGTATTATATTGAATTGATATAAATTTTGATTATTAAAAAAATAAGTTCTTCAAGACAAACATTCTGGTATTTTATCCAAGAAAGATTGACTACAGTTATATACCAGAATATTGATTCTGATAACAGAATACTGTTATCACAAAATGATATAGCAAACTGGAAGCAAAAAAACCCATGTTTAAAATATGTGGTCAGATATTTCTTGAAGGTTTTTTTTTTCAAAGGACCTCTTGCTGTTGAAGAAGAAAGCAGTGGATCCTCCCTGAAGGTATGCCGCCATTTCTTTAGTACCTGAACTCAGATGTGTCTCAGAGTGATTAGTACAACTGAAAAATGTAGACAGCAGGTTGATGCTATTCATCTAACACATTTTATCACTTTCTGAACCAAACTCTTCACATAACCAAAAAGTAAGCTATGCATAACACACACACACACACACGAAAAAAACGAGAAAAAAACAACCAAACCCTCGTATCTTGGTTAGTATCTCACAAGAAGACTGGCAAAACAAAGAACCCAAATGTTCCAGGGCTTGGATTTGTTCCATAATAATTTTCACAGAAGACAAGTGTCACTATGCAACTGCCATTCAAGCTAAGTGGAGTTTGCATTTCGTTTTGACTCTGAGGTGTCGATGTGCTGATTAGTTTTCTGATACAGCTTGGTTGTCAACATTTAAAACATTTCTTGGAAGAAGAAAAATAATTTTGAACAGAAGGCATTCTGTTATACCTATATTTATACATATTTCCCTGCACCCTCAAAACCCAGTTTTAAAGCGGCTCATTGGAAGAGCTGTCAGCATCACCTTGGAAACTGGTCCATTGACAGCATGTATCAATCAGTCGTCTCACAAGTATATAGCTTTCTTAGCTTTCCTTCTTTCTATATTTTTTTTTTAAAGAAAAAAAGGCAAGTTTGAATAGTTTCATGCTTTCCCTGAAATAGGAAAAAAATCAAGCTAAATTCAGCTTGTCAGCATGGACTTTTTGGAGCGTGGTATCGCTCATCAAACAGAATAACTGACAGATTTTATTTATTTTTTTTTTCCAAGTGTTGTAGGTCTTAAACTTGTAATCAGCATACTTGCATGGGAGGGAGAAGTTCCAGTCTGTGCTCCAAAGAGTGCTTCAGTTCTACCTGAAATAATCTTTGATGGTTAACCTATCTACCCAGTATCTACTTGTCAAAGCACTTTTACTGCCTCCATTTTTGCTGCAGAAGGGAAGAGTACCTTCTTTCCAGAGTAGCTGGTAGCTTTAACATGCTCTTGGGAGAGATGTAGCTGTGAATCCTTTTAGGTTAAGGAATACAGTGAAAGTGGCCCTTCTGTGTTTCTGAAGGAAGAAAGCTCTATTTGTGTAAAAGGGTGAGGCTGTGTCCTTCAGTAGCTGTGCTTTTCAAGGGGTAAAAAAAAAAAGACGTCTTGTTTTTGGAAGGGAAGAGCTGAGGCTCTGACTCTGGAGAAGGGGGTTGTCTTTTGTTTGCACTGCAGAGGGCATGGGCCACCTGCCAAAGCATGAGGTTTAAGACACATAACTGCCCACATCAGTCTTGTTGCACTGGATACCTACCTCTGCAAAGTCCAGGGGTGATCCTTAAGCTTCTCAGTGTTATGATTTCTGTTCCAGGACCTTGACCCCTCAAGCTATTCACTTCACTGCTTATCATTGCAGGCTAAATCCAGTCTTGGAATTGGGCTTTAATCAACCAGTACTTGTGAATATGAGGCCTGATCTCAGATGGTACCTGCAAATCCGGGTTACAAGACTTTTGCTTCTGGATGAGGAAAATTAAGATATTTCCCTACATTATAAAGGCATCTAGAAGAAAAATACATAAAGACAGCATCCTTCTTGCTAATGTATTCAAACATTTTCTGTGGAAATAGTACTGAATGAAAGAGTTTACAGGTTTATCATGCATGAAGTGCATGTTTTGCATATTTTTCCAGGCATACCATCAACATAACAACATAAGTGATTTCTGATTTTATTATTGCTTCTTGTTACAAGTAGCACCTAAACTGCCTTATAAAAACAGGATTAAAGAAATATTTGTCTTATTAATTTAACTATTGTCTCTTAGGAGCGTTTCGTGCATGGTCAGATTTATTTTCCTTATGAATTCAATTATTTAGTCTCTCCTTTGTGTGTGTTGGTCTTTTATAAAGAAACAGGGGACAGATGAGTGTTTTAAAATGTAAATACAACCCAGAGAAATTGGTGAGCTGATTCAGTAGCAGGTAAAAACTTCCACAACTACTTTTAACTCTTTGTTTTAGATCAGGCTAATATTCAGCTTCATGGCACCTGTGGGTAGATGTCCAAGGCACCTTGCTGTGGCCTGTCCCTGAAGACTCACTGTTCACATTTCCTATACAGCTCCTTTCAAATTAGGTTGCACATACATATTAATATTTACATGACTCCAAACATGGACTCTGTCAAAATCTACTTCTAGAGTAGACTGACAGCCTCCAACCTGCCAGGTGATTCTGGTGGCTTTCAGGACAGTATTATGATAGAATGGTTTGGGTTGGAAGGGTCCTTAAAGATGATCCAGTTCCAACCCCCTATCACAGGCAGGGACACCTTCCACTATACCAAATTGCTCCAAGCTCTGTCCAACCTGGTCTTGAACACTTCCAGGGATGGGGCAGCCACAGTTTCTCTGGGCAACCTCTGCCAGTGTCCCACCACCCTCACAGGGAAGAATTTTTTCCTAATGCGTAATCTGCATCTCCTCTCTGTCAATTTAAAGCCATTTCCCCTTATCCTGTCACTACATGTCATTTTAAAAAGTCCCTCTCCAGCTTTTTTGTAGGCTTCCTTTAGGCACTGGAAGCTGCTGTTATGTCTTCCTGATCCTTCTCTTCGCCAGACTGAACAAGCCCAACTCTCTCAGCCTGTCTCCATAGGAGAGGTGGTCCAGCTCTCTGATCCATCTTCGTGGCCCTCCTCTGGACCGAAGCAGCTTCATATCCCTGTTGTGTTGGGGGCCCCAGAGCTGAACACAGTACTCCAGGTGGGTTCTCATGACAGTGGAGTAGAGGGAGAGAATCCCTTCCCTCAAGCTGCTGGCCACACTCCTTTTAATGCAGCCCAGTATATGGTCAGCTTTCTGGGCTGCAAGTGCACACTGCTGTGTCATGTTGAGCTTTTTATCAACCAATGTTCCCAGTCCTTCAGCAACATCCGTGTGCTCCAGGATACAGATGCATCCACAGCCCTCCTTCTAGGGTGATTTTTCTCAAAGAAGTGGTTAAAGCCCCTAGGAATTCAACCATCTGTGTTATTCTTTGGAATGACAGGGCACACAGAAACGAGTTCACAAAAATCACTTGAGGCATTGTGCTAAGGTGTCAAGTTCCTTCTCTGCAGGTCAGGAGCTTGTGAGACAAGCTTCTCCACTCAAAACCAGGAATCCCAAATCACTTCCCTGCAAGGCCCTTGCAATTCAGTGATAGTGCAGGCCTGAACCAGGGTCTTTCAGTTGTCCTCACTGAGGGTAGCTGACAAGGAGGAATCCTGCTAGAGAGGTGAAAGAGAAGGAGCTAGTTCTTGCTGTTTGGAAGACAGCACAAGACATGCTTGTCCTGCTTGAGAATACAAAGAGATAGAGAAGTTCAGAACCCCACTCCCTTTCCCCTCCCGAAGTCTGTGAAGGACCGCATCCTGCAAAGCCTCAATGGGCCATGCAGCAGAACAAGTTTTTTCCACCTCTGAAGCAGACAGTCCCTCCAGATACAGTACTCCTTTAAGAGTTTTACTAAATCTGCACGTGAGCTCAATCTGCCTATAGAAGAATTTCCATTTGTGCAGATGGTATCTTTTGGCAAATCACTCTGATGCTGGCAGCATCACAGAGGTCATATTTGTGCGCAGATGGACTGTTCTTCATCTGTTTCTTTATTGTAATAGACCCAAATAGGTTTTCCCACAATAGTACATATGCGCATTACAGCGCTCCTTGTTCCCTGTCAGACAACTTAGTGAAAGCACCAAAAAATTTCTGTATCTCCCTTTTTCTCATTGTTCACATATCAATTTCTCTTTTATCTGATTCTTTGTTTTGGGAATGCAGGGTGAGGACTAAGTAGAGCTATTGAGGATCTCAATATTCCTGAGCCATAAAATCTGGTGGCCTAGAAGTCATCACTGAGATGATATTCAGAGGAGCTCCAGGTGGTTCTCATGTATACATGGGTTTTTTTGTGGCAAATATTTTTTGCATATTGCACCTATTAATCACAGTTCCCTCATAAACCAAGAGAACTTACAACTGACATGTGAATGGACATTTGGAGGGATTGGAGAGACTGGGGAATCGATAATTCAAAACTGGAGATTTGGAACTAGGGCAATGATTCAGCTTTAGTAGTAATGACCAAAAGCTGTTATCATTTGACAGCTCTTTAGAGAATTATGTCAAATGTACTCATTATTGGGTGATGAGATATGCACATTTTTGAAGCATCCATTGTCAATCTCACTTGCAATCTCAGTGTGGCAGCAATGAACTGAGTAGATATCTTCAGAAGTTGCACTGCCAGGACTGGTTTATGGCACAGCAAAAGGACATTTTGGAAAACTTGCACTGCTTCTGTTTTGCTTTACACAAGCACTTGCTTTGTTAATGCAAAACTTTATCCCTGCATCTTATTAATGATAAACCTGTCCCGTGATGAAACTGAGACTTTTTCAGTCTCTAGGTTGTTACCAACCTTGGCTTTTCCTTCTCACTTGATAATCTAACTAATGTAGTCAAAACTTCTCTACTCAGATATCACAGGTACTGCAAATATATCTGTATGGGTATTGTTTGCTGTACACTGCTGTGAAAGAAGTTTATACTGTGTGTAAGTGAGGTCAAAATAGCTAGGGAGCCTGGGCAGTGAATTTCTTGACATTCATATACCCAGACTTCTAAATATAGTGTCTCAGTAATGTAACTCGTCTTGACATGTAAGACAGCATATAAAGTACCCATTTTTTCTCAAAAAAATGTACTGAGAGGAAACTTGATGTTTGTAATGTAAACGTTGCTGAAAAGGCAATTCCTCCTACAACTGCTTCTAAATGAATAATACTCCTGCTTATTTACTGATGTATTTTCAACCTTTTGACAGCCTAGTGAACAAACAGTATGAACTGGGTACCATATGAAGCATTTTGAATCAAATTAGAAGAAAGTGTGAGTAAAATTCCAGCATCAACTGCTAAGTAACTTCTTGGCTGTACTGGGTAACAGGGAGAATAAAATTGCTGACTGAAGCTAAATAAAGGTTACTTGGGAAACATAAAATCCCAAAACCAACAAAACCCCCAAACTTTAATTTCATATCCATCTGTTAAGTCTTTGCATTCAGTCCCTAATTATCTACTTGTTAATCCATTTCTGGTTACCCTAACACCTTAGGAATCTTTCTATGCATACATTTCTTGCCCAAGGCAATAGAAAATTATACATGTTGCTATACATGCTTGGATACAGCTGGTTTCTGTTTTGGGGTAGTTTTGGGTTTTTTCCATCACAGTTAGTGAACATATCTACACAAATAGCTACACTGAATTTTACTTTTTAAGTAGGAATCTGGAGCTTGAAAAGCAGTTTAAGCCAGAATTTTCACAGCAGAACTGTAGCTACAGGGAGTAAAATACTGTGGAGAAGGGGACAGGGAATACAGTTTGTAATGTAGTTCTCTAGCATGTTATGATATAATGATATGTTGATGGAGAGATACAGAACAAAAGTGAAATGCTTCTTGTGCTGCAGGTTTTGGCTTGTTTTGAAGGCATTTAGTCTTTTCTTGTTGAACAAGGGACAAATCTTTCCTTCAGGTTTTGAAAGGCATATTACAGGCTGTTTCACTTCCTGGAAGGTTTGTCCTCTCCTTAGCTCTGACTGATGCAATGTGGCAGGCATTTCAGTCAGCTCACTTGCTAACTGGTTTCCTCGAATTAGTCTCTAACAGCTGAACTTTTTCAGATTACTTGAAGGTTTTATCAGTTTGTGAAGCCACATAGGAGGGGACTTTCCCAAAGAGACTTACTACAGACTAGTTGCACAGGGCTTCTCACAGACTTCCCATCAACGCAGTAAATTTGTAGGAGATGCATTCTAGAGAAGATTTTACTTTTTTCTTCCATTCCACAAATACTGAAATGATAAATATCTTAATATCTGTGAATCTTAAGACCCAAACAACACTACAGTAGTGTAGTATACTGACACACTAAAATAACAAAATATTCTTCTGCCCACCAGAAGATAACAAGAACTCGAGATATGGATGTCCTTCTCTCTGAAGATGAGTAGCAGCCGTGTTGAAGCTAAACTGTATTATAAGTAAGAGCAAGCACAGGCTGATGATATGCTTATAACAAGAATTAAGATGATCGGTTAAACTAAGTTTTATCAAGCAACAGTTTGTAGATCTGGCTTTATGAAGCTCAATATACATCAAAGACACATGGTAAAATAAAGGAAATTTTAATGATAATTTTGACCCAAATCATGCGCCACACTAGCCAATTTTAGAGATATAGAGTGAACAACATAGGGGAGAACATAAAGTAATTAATTCCAGAACAGTTATGAAGAATCACTTCATATTGCAAGAAATGGAGAATGACTGAGGCAATGTAACGGCTGCATCCATACCAGCTAACCATTCTTTAGCCTTGCTGTCTGCTCTCTTTTGTATCATTTTAACGACAATGGGAATAGTTCTATAGCTATATATATAATAACTGGTACTCAGACAAGACTGAGGGTTAGTTTGACTGAGGCTAATAGCAAAGGTATTTGAAGTGAGTGAGAAAAATGAAACCAAATAACAAGTAAAGGTGGAAGTGTCTTTCAGTTTTGAAGGAAAAAGGGGGATTTCCTTTGATGATTCCACCCTTCAAAAATATTTGAGAAGTACAAGATTAAACAGTATTTGGAGTGAGCCTGGACTGAATAATAATGCGTTGCAGGCCTAATTCTAAGTATAGGAAATACAGGGGATGTGTGCAGGGTGGTGGGGAGAGCTTGTATTGTGGTTTAACCCCAGCCAGCAGCTAAGTACCAAGTAGCTGCTTGTTCACTCCACCCCAGTGGGTATTCACAGTATGAGTTCAGAATAACCTAAATACACCACTGTTTGTCTCCAGCTTCTTGTATATACTATCAATATGGTGCTTAGGGGGTCATGTATGTGCTCTGAAGTTGAGTGGAAGAGAAATCTCCTTCTTTACAGTGGCAGTATGAAACAGAAAAGACAGTCAGAACAAGCACAAGAGCTCTTTTTGAATTCTTCAGTGTTTTGGGAAACAGCTTTCAACATCAAGGTGCCTGATGCTGCATACAATACATGTTATCTGGAGGTTCCCAAGGGCTTGCCAAGGGGTCTTGGACAGGCACCCTGCTCCAGGAAATGTCGAGGTGCCTGCATTCATGTAGAAGTAGTCAATCTTGTGCTTAATTTTTGCCAATATGAGTTTTTTTGTAAAAGGCCCCAGAATGAAATACAGGCCTAATACAAGCTCACTTTATATGCACTAAGGTAAATCTAAGTTGAAGTAAATGAGATGTGATTCTGTGTTTTTCATGCTGCGAAGGTCTGAAATGTTCTGATAGACACCCAAACCAAGGATTTTAGTCAGATGTGGATATTTGTGTCTTAGAAAGGGGGGAGAAAGAAAAGAATTGGAAGATGAAGGCAACTAGCATCATAATGGTGAGCTTTGTCAGAATTTCTATTATCAGATTCTGTTTATAGGTTGTAAATACTCCCTCTGGGCTGAGACTTAAAATTCAAGGTCATACACAGGAAATGATATTTATCTTTGCTAAATTGAAACACTGCTTCAGCAGCTTTAAAAAAAATTGTAATCGCAAGAAAATCCTCTGGAGTGCAAAGAGTTCAGGTACTTCTTTTTTTTCCAATCTAAATTTTCTTTCTGCCTAAAACACATGGCATATGCTGAATATTTTAAAACCTTGACCTGTTACTCTGACATTAGTAGTAAAAAATATATTGAAATAATGTACTGAAAGTCTCACCAATGAATGCACACTTTCTCAATGACATTTTCTGTTATTTTGCTTGTCAAGCTCTGTAGTGTTCAGTGTTCCTTCTTCATATTTATAAGACGATTTTATTACAAATATGTCTTATCACTATGCAAATAGAGTAATTATTTGGTTCATATTAACATTTCCTTCCTTACACAATAATAAATATATCTTTGAAATTCTCAATTTTTGAAGATAGTGTGGCAATTAAAATGCACTTAAAGATTCCTAATTTGCATGGAAATTGTCAGGATGAAAGAGAATCTGAAGATACACAAAATAATATGTAATTTTCAATTGCATATATATATCTGTTATTACTATAAATGTCTTCCAAAATTTTTTGACTTCTGATAGCATGTCATCATTCTTCTTGTGATTTAAAATATAATTTCTGATTTAGATTACTAAGGAGTAGACAATTTCATAGTCTCCAGTATCTTTTCCCCTCTAATTCCAAGTTAAGCATGAAAGAATTCATCTGCATGGGGCCAGTCAAATTGTCTGTGAATAATTTTCTGCTAAATAGCATTCTGGCAAAGACTTCTTCATTTCCCAGAGTATTTTAACTTGTGTTTACTGCAGCTGATTGAATACTGCCCATTTACTATATTGACACATTTTGATGGTATGACTGAATATATTATTCAATTAATCATCTTTGTAATATTAGACCACTTCTAGTTTTTGCACAACGGTAAAAAACCTGATGTGAATTCGCTTACCTAGGAGCTCTCTGTGGTTTGATAAAACCTTTTCTCTCACTTATTCTGATCAGAATAATAGACACTATGTTGTTCAAACCAGACTGTTTGGTTTGGGATTTTGCTCCCTTTTCACTCTGTATTTAAGAAGAAAGATCCTCTTTTCTGTTGGGTCTCTAAAAACTTGTTCTGAGTAAATTCTAGAGCTTTTTTCTTTGAACTGGGTGTAGAGACACTAGTTTCTGACTCAACTCTTCTTCATTAGGAGTATTTCCATTAATTTCATGGGTTTTTTTACTTGCCTGTTGACTGAACAGCACCTGTAAAGCCTGACCAAATTGTATATATGTTTTTTAACTCTAAAATGTATTAAAAAAACAAAGGGAGATAGTTATGGTTTAATTTAAACACAGCCTGCCTTCTTTCTTAACTACCTGCTTTCTCAGTGCCTATTATACCAATATTTAACTTGAATCATTCTAGAGCAGGCTGCTTGAACAGGTTTGTGAAGGACAACTTTGCCTATCCTGAACATTACCCAAAGGGTGGATAGGAATATATTGCAGTCCTGAGGGATGAGGTGGCTATGCCACCCAGAGCATTTCAGCAATACGCAATTTCACATAGGAAGGCTGTGTATTTTGCCTCATCTGTCAGAATTCCTTGAGTAAATTGTCAGTGGTAGCTTATTGTGGAAGGAGAGGTTTACACACAGAAGACAGAATGTCCTGCCAGAAGCTGATAAATTAGGCCATGAATCAGGGGGCCGTCAAGATCCCAGACACAGCTTATCACAGTGATGATTAAAAATGATGCAACAAGTCAGTTTTGAAGGCAAAGACTAGACTTAAAGCAGGAGGCTGTGATGTGATCTTTGCTTTACACTGGTATCATAAGTATGTGTGGTCCAAACGCTATGTCACACAAGTCTGTTTTGGGGGGTGGGTCATTTTTCACCACAGGCGCCAGAAGTAGCATTGGGACAAGAACAAGAAAAAGGACTGAGAGTAAAAGGGAATTTGAAGAGTCTGGGAAAATATTTTATAATATTTTATGTGGTAGATTCTGCTCTCACCCTTCAATGTGGAATGAAGAAAGTCTCTAAAGTGCACTCTAGAATTATAGATGCTGCATAGCCAAGTATTGGATTTGAACAAGGCCTTTCATTTATTGAAGATAGTTCAGAGGTGCCACCTTCCCACTGGTTCACTGGTAACTGTTGCCTACAAGATATATTTATGTTGTGGAGATGTGGTGTCTCCTGCCTTCAGGAGCTGGTTGACCTTTGTCAAGATGTTATTTCCTCAGCTGCAGCTGTAGGTGAAAAAAATTAAAATGCACTTAAAGTTCCAGGTGTTCCTGTTTTAACAATATACTTTTTATGGCTATAAATGCTTCCAAATTAGTATATGTTTATGTTCACTCCAGTGAACATGACTGCTGATCTACTTAAGCTATCATTAAGGCATCATACAGCTTCTATACAGCTTATACAACAATACTTAGCTTAAAATTAACTCAAATTTGAGTTGCAAGCCCTACAGTATAGTTATATCCCTGACATATTTGCCAGTAAGGTGACTTCAGTTGAAGACAGAGAAGATGGGATATTGAAACTACCAGGCACAGGCATTCAATTAATATGCCTTAGGAGGTTAATTGTCTCTGTGCTCATGGTATAATCAATACTGAGGGGGAAGGCTCCTTAAAGGGCCATTTTATTCCCTCAAATTAAGCTTCTGCTCTGAATAACTATTCAGAGGAGACTATTTGTCTGCAGTAATTGTCTACAGACACTAGCTACCTAACATAGGCATGGAGATGGATTCTTAAATTTCAGAGACACCATCCTCTCTATGTGACAGCCGTAAGATTCCATTATAGTGCAAAGGCAAGGGCCTGTCACAGAATAGTGGGTACCAGACTTGATATGAACTAAGCTAAAACATCATAAACATGAAAGCTGTGGTCTAAAGATGTTGACTACTTAAGTATTACTAGAATTT
>JANHGB010041920.1:22257-37378 GCA_026283785.1 Coracopsis vasa
CCCAAAGGGTGCTCAGGCATTGGAACAGGCTGCCCAGGGCAGGGCTGGAGTCACCGTCCCTGCAAGTGCTCACACACAGTGGAGACGAGGCCTCAGTGCCATGGGTTAGTGGTGGCCTTGGCAGCGCTGGGAATGGTTGGACTGGATGAGCTTAAAGGGCTTTTCCAACCTTGCCAATTCTATGAGCACCTTACAGCTAAAGCTGCATCACCAGAAGTTTTGTTGATGTCCCTCTTACAGGCACTGCTGTTCCTATTCTTATTTTCAAGTACCTTTGCAAGGAATACAGCAGCAATATCTGCCCAACTTTCTTACCTAAAGCAGTCCTGGACTGGCCAACATCCTGTGTGCCCCTCTGTAGTGTCCACAGGTATTCATCACAGGATACATCAGTCTCCAGAAATGGGTGACAGCTGCCTTTAAAAGACCATGATACCAACCCTGATCCACATTCAATATGAGATGAGGAGGCAGGGACTGGACCAGCCTCAAGACCTGTACAAAAGCACAATCCTCCTTTCCAGTGTCCACCAAGCAGCTGCTGCTTTGCTTAGCCAAGAAGTTCAGAAGCAGCCAGTGAGCTGAAATACCTCCAGTTTTGGCCACTAAAACACCTTAAAAGAATCTGAATTTCAGAGGTAGAAGCTTCCTGGAAAAGGTGATGTTTAGTGAAGTTTGCACAGATCAGAGACCCTTAATTCTGGTGATTAAAAGAAGATCTCAGTGCTGCTGAAACGGCTCTTTTCTAAGCTGAGATTTTCATTCCAAAAACACATGGATGCTTTATATGATACATAGACTGGAAACAAGGGCGCTGGGGGTGCTGATTTTATTCTGAATAGAGACTTACACCTGGTATCCAGGATATGTGGCATAGAATTCAGCCTTAAAAAATGTGTTTGTCTTGGAAGGAGACAGTTTTAACATACCCCCATCAGGGGATTAAATCATATAACTCCACTGGAGCATGGCACCGTGTCCAAACAGTTGTCTGATGGGGAGGGAGGCTGGCAGGAGGACTCATCACTTGGCATGTGGAAACAGCTTCCTACGCACTTCTTCAAGGAATAAAGAAAAGAAGAAGAAAAGAAGATATTCCCAATATGCACAGTTAGAAATAATAACCCAGACGTGGTGGCAAATTCCCCTCTGGTTTCTTAGCTTTATATCCTCTTAGTGTGGAGACCAGCAGCTTGGCAGGTTCCCCTTTACCGGGGAGCATCTCTGGAGAGTGTGCAATGGGATGGGGTTTTGCACTGGTGATAATAATCTCTCCAAAGTGATGGATCTTTCAGTGTATTTTTCCATTTCTTTCTGTTATCAGGAACACAGAAGTCTAAACTTAGAGATATTCTCCTCTTTTTCAACAAAAAGATACTACTGGGGTTTAGCTTTCCCTTGCAGAATCCTTTCTGCATCTTTCCTGCGCACTTCCCACGTCCTCTGCAAACAAGAACAAGGAAGTGAGAACGGTTCAAACTGGCCAGACAAGTTTCACTGCCCAAGCTAAGCAAACTTGAAAACTTGTTGAACAATATCCTCTTAGCTAAGTTTGTTTCTGCAGAGCCAGGCACAGGCTCTATTGAACTCAGTGTCCTCACTCCAGCCAGGCTGTGCTTTCACCCTGCTGTACCTGGGACACCTGACTTCCAACCTGCCTTCCTCCCTTTGTGACACTGCAATATGATCTCGTTGAAGTCCTCTCTTTGAATTAGTTTTTCATACCAGAGCAAACAAGAATGAGAATAGAAGGAAAGTCATTAGAAAGGGTATAACAATAGCTCTGGTTGGTAATTAATAAATAAATGGAAAAGGAAAGTACCTTTCTTAAGGAAAAAAGCAGAGTTCTCAGGAATTGAATTTCTTTTGAAGTCTCTGGTAGCAGGTCATCTGCTGACCAGTAGGTTTATTTCATAGGGTCATAGAATGGGTTGGGTTGGAAAGGACCTTAAACCTCATCCAGTTCCAACCCCTACCACAGGCAGGGATACCTTCCACTAGGGCAGGTTGCTCCAAGCCCCATCCATTTCATAAGGGATTTGAGAGATGCAAGCCTTGGTGAGACATCAGGAGTACAAAGTAGTTGTAGTGACCTGTTGCTGTGATGCTTCAGTGATGTGTTAGCTTTGTGACTTCACTTGGGAAAGGAAGCAGGATCCATGCAAGAACCGTCGGATTACTCCTTGTCCTGAGACAGGAGACATCCATTGATGCAAACTGACTGCAGTGGCTTTCTGTTCAATCAATGCTGAGATACCAAGCCTTTCACAATGGGGTCTCACCACTTCTAATGAAAGCAGTCAAGCTGACATCCCACCAGCTTTCACACCTGCAGAAGTGGGACATGCGGGAGGTGTTGCTCCAGCACCAGGCTCCAGCCATGCCCAAGTCCTTGTCCTTCAACCCCAGCACAGGCTGTCAAAGCCACATTCACACTTTGCATGGGAGACAGCTCTAGTTCCTTGCACTCCAACCCATTTTGTCTTTGATGCCTACCTCTATATCTGGTCCTAAGCATAGTGGCCAGACATCCCTCTCCCCCTGCTAGAGATCCCATTTCAACATAACCCAATTTCTGTAGCACACAGAGTCCTTTACACAGGAATCTGGGTTAGGAACAGCTAAGCTGCTTAGCACCTTCAAGTAATGAGATGGAGGCATGGCTGGGGGACAAGGTAAGCCAACACTGCCTCTCTACAGAGCAAATCTCGGCATTTGGAAGCTTTTCGAAGTGTTTTGTGTGCTGGCTTTTGTTTTTTTCTTCCTTTCCTCAATGAGTTTCTGTGGAATGCTCACTGGAGACAGGAATGTTGGTTTCCCTGCTGCCCTTCCCAAGCGTGCAATGGCATTCGGATAAATTACACACGCAGCACTTTTTTCAGCTCTTTGTATTCTTTTGCTTGGAATTGGCCAGCAGTTGGGACTCAAAGCAAGAGAGAGCTCTTCTTTTGCGGGGGTTACTCCCTTATAGCAGTCAGTACCCCAAGGCTTCCAAATAGATTAACTGTTGACTAAGTAGAAAACAATAAAATGGGTAAGGAATGTTTGCTGCTTCTTTTCCCTCGTGAGACTAATGGTGATTAAAGGTACCAGACCAAGAGCCCTGGATAGGGAAGCTTTCTAATATTCCACAAAACAGCATTGCAGAGAATTCCCTTATCATCATGCTTCAACCCTGAGCAGGAATGCTCAGTTTTAACAACCCATGTCCTTTTTGTCCTGCTTCGTTAAGTTTGCCAGGTAGCAGAAAGGGGACTGGTGGTCACAGAGACATTTAGGAACTTCAGTGTAAAGAGCTCCAGATCTCTCTTCTACCATTTCTTCCTTCATGAGGCCCTTCTGATGTTGCTTGCCTAAACAGAGAGAACATTCATCTCTGAAGCGAAGCTGCCCATATCATCATTCCAAACTCAGAATGCCCTGCAAAGAGGATGACAAGAACTGATAAAGAGCCTTCTTCATGAGGAAGTTCCTCTATTGAAGCCCACCTAGAAAGGTGTCCAACACATGGCTGCTTTCTTGGTGCTAGCTCTGGTTTTGGTATATGTGGACTATTCACATGTATTTATGATGAGTTTTTATTCAGGTTGCCTGAAGGACTGTCAGAAAGCATGACTTGTAGTACTCCCCCAAGGCTTCAATGCTGGGTGGATCTGTCTGGACACAGCTTTGAACTACTGACCAACACTAACTCTGTACCCTTGCATGTGTTGGCCCCAAGACCTGAAACACACCATCAGATTTGCCCTGCAGGCAAATGCAGTCATCCAGCCTCCCCTTTCAGGAGCACATGGAAACAGAATAGACTGATACAGCTGCTCACTTGGATTTGATTGAGGCCAAAGCTGGTTTTCTCCTCCAAAGCTCATTGGAAATTGTAAAACCACTTGGATGTGAAGAATGGAGTAGGAAAGTTGGGGGGATGGGGGGAGCAGTTTGTCATTTCTGGTACCTCCTGCTTCTAACAGAGTTCCTTTAAACTCTTTCCAGCATAATCCCCCAAAGTATGTGATCTTTGTCCCAGAGGAGCTGCGCTGTTTCTATGGAGCCCCAAAGATACTATCCATTTTGCCTTTGATTCAATTCAGTTGCTTCAAGAACTCCAGTAGAACAGCAAAGGGCGAATACAAACACACGTTAGGAAAAGGCTTCGGAGGCTGCACAAGTGGCAGGAAAGGTGGATGCAACAATAGGTCTTGACTTTGCAATTCTCTACGCTTCGTACCCCACAGGGCACATGTCAAAGGCTGAAGATTAACACCTGCCGAGCTCTCTGCTCACATACAGGCCTCCCCCAACCCATGGCAATAAAAGCTCAGCCTCAAATCAAAAGCTAAGCTTGCTGAGACTTCAAAACAGCTCCTTGCCTGGGCGCTGAGCCCAAACTCAGCAATGCAGAGCCCTGTGTACAG
Source organism: Coracopsis vasa (assembly GCA_026283785.1). NCBI lineage: Eukaryota > Metazoa > Chordata > Aves > Psittaciformes > Psittacidae > Coracopsis > Coracopsis vasa. Next base: position 26,670 of record JANHGB010041920.1, read on the forward strand.
GTGTGAAAGCCCGTGCCTATTGCCAGAATAAACCTCGCCAAGGCTCTGCAGGGTAGCTCTCTGTGGGTGATGGGAAGCCACCAGGAATGCACAACGTGTCCCTGCATCATGTTCAGCCCCTGGACCCTTCCCTGCTCCTGCTTCCACCTCTTCCAAAGGTGCCCAGAAGTACCAGAGGTCTTTGTTAACACATGAGCTGCTTCCAAATGAGGATGTCCAAGTGGCCTGAAGTTCATTAGCTCAACCTTCCATTAGACAGGAAATTATTACCTGTATTTTACATGCAGGAAAGTGAAGGAGGGAGGCACTGAAGGGAGCTGCAGGACTTTGTAAGGAAAAGCGGGCTTGGGGCTTATTGGCAATTTTGAAAAGCTATGGAAAAAAATCACTTGGGGCTGGATCAAAACCAGGTCTTTTTTACTTTAACATTTGGCAAATCACAGACTGCAAGAGAAGTAGAATGGGTCACCTAAAATGTTACATTTCAATCAAATTGAAACCATCCCTCTCCTTGATTTCTTGAAAACGTTTTGGAACCACTTACACAATTAAGGGAAAGCTTGAAACAAGAATTGAAATGGTTCATTTTGAGAAATGTCAAAACAAGATCTTTGAGTGCTTTCTCAGAGTTATCTCTTCGCTTCTTCCAAACCCAATCACTGCGAAAAAGGATCATAAATTCATTACACGTTTCACTCTGATGGAATTCACTTTTTTCACCAAAAAAAAAAGGGCTTCTGGAAAAGTAAACTAGTTTTTCTCTAAATGCAGCCAGTCCAGTGAGGAGGCTGGAGCAGAACCCAAAACACCCAGTCCAGATGGCAGGCCTTGTTTTGGGCTCAGGAGGGATACACACCTGGAGACAGCAGAGCCCTGTGGATGCATCATTTGCGTCTCTCCTGGATCCTTCCGTTGGGCTTGCTCTTGGATTTTATCCTCCTCTTCCTCACTTTCTTAGTCTCTAAACCCAAGAGCATAAATATTTTCCCATTGTGGAGAGCATTTTGAACAATGGACAGAAAGCACAACTGCTAAAGACTAATACATTCAGTGTCATAATCTTCTCTTCATGGGATAATCATTCATATTTATTGGGTAATTAACTGGTGATAGATGCTATTGAACATGCAAAATGGGGACTGAAAATCCTGTCCTGATCCTGTTTCTCTGACCGTTGCAAGTCGCTTGCTGAAGGAAATTAGTCTCATTAACTTTAATAGAGCCCTTAACCAGAATAAACAGCCCTTACACAATCAAGTCTCCCTCACACACAAGGGAACGTGCTCCATCCCTCTACTTACAGCCTCTCCCGGTTCCACTGGCTCATACTTTGCAAACCCATGGTTTGTTTAAGGGCTCAATTATATTTAAATGGCGAAGACCCATCTGTAGCTGCAGTTCCACCATCTCAAAGCCATAGTAAAAATCTGAGCTCTCGTTTAGCACTTAAATCTGCAGAAGCATTTTCTAGGTACCCCAGATGATAAGATCCTACTACAACTGGGATAGAAGAGAACCCAGATCTGAGATACCAGGGGGTCAGAAGGGGAGGATTGGGGTATTTTCCCACCTGACTGCAAAACCAGCAGCACGAAACAAGACCACAGGGTGGCAATTAAAGTAATTACAAAAAATGAGATCCCTCCCTCCTTTTCCCCCTCACATAATGGCAGGTCATTAAAGTTAATAGTCAGGATCACATTTGTACATGTCAGCAAAAAGTCATTGCAGCATCTTTCATCTCTGCTACTGCATTGCAACTTTCCTCCCATTCCTTCAGTCTCCGAGGGAGCAGCACGGTATGTTGGCTTCTGGGTTGGGGTTTTCTTCGTGTTCCACCTGCTGCTGGGACTCGCCAGCAAAGGCTTCGAGGTGCTAAAACTGGTCTGTTGGGATGGGGAAGCTTCCAAGTGCTCCGAATATTTCGAGGTCGGGGAGGAATTTGTGTTAGATGTAACCCCAGAGACGACTCCGTCTGGAGCTGGAGGTGGGTATGCAGCAGAGCTAGGGGAAAACCAGCCTGAAGTGCCTTTGATGGTGAGGTGCCACTGCAAGAGGCTGTCTTCACCCTGAGGAGGCAGGTCCATCCCCATCCCATGCCACAGCTTCCATGTGTTAAGCTGGTGTTTCCTCTGCATGGGAGTCTGGAGCATCTCCCCACCATCATTTCCCACTGGACCAACACACCCATTCTTGAATAGACCCTGTGGCTGACTATCAACCCACTTTGCTCCATCCCAAACAGCACAAGATGCTTTTCCCTTCATAATACCTCCACTCCCTCCATGCCCACCAGACTGTTTACATCCATCATGCTGTTTGAGGCAAGCAGCCTCATTCCAGGGGCTCTTGGCAGGCAGTTTGTGTCTCTTACTGAGCTCATTTTGACTTGCAGAAAGGAAGGACAAGAAGTGGGGTGCAGTTGGACTTGTTGCAGTCGTCCTTCTTCTGCTTTTTAGTCTGAGGATGAAACTTGCTTCTCCTGCCCTGCTGGCATTTGGGCCTGTCTGGAGCAAGCAGACTTTGTCTCAAAGACACGGGCATCAGGGAGTAATAACCACTAACAAAGGGAAACTACTACATGCAGAGAGATTGCTGATTTTATAGTGGCAAATGATAGCAATAAATACGTGGGGCCCAGGGGAATCCGCTGTCACGAGGGAAGTTCCAGGTTTCAAACCACCAGCTGCTCCGGCTGGTCTGGTATCAGAGCATGACCCAAAAGGGAAAAAACAGGGATTCTTATTTTACGTTTGATCCCGGAGAGATGGATATTGCCTGGTTCTGCTGAACTCATCGGCAGGCCTCTCTCAACGGCTGGGTATGCCAGAGGCTGTTGAATGATGCAGGCTTGATGTTATCCGAGGAGAAAATTTCATTTCCCCATTTTTACACTGGAACGTCTCTGAACTGTTCCAGCTGTTTGGGAATGAAGGTTTTTTTCTGGGAATGATGCACCTCAGTCATACTCCTTTTCCTCTCCACAGACCAAAACTAGGAACAGCACAACAACATGAGGCTTTCTGGAAGGAGAAGTTCCTGCTGTAGTCCTTTTGGGGCAAAACACGCTGAGATGTGTACCTGGGGGGCTGGCGAGGTCTGGATCTGCTCCCCTTGCTCCTGCTGCCCTTGTGCAAGGGCTGTGCTTTTCTCCAGACCAGTATAGATGTTAGGAACCCCTCTGGAGATGTACACCTTTCCCTCCTTCAGGGGAATAACCTTGCATGGACTCACCACACATCTGACTTGATTTGGGAATGACTTCACCTTCCCCTTCCAAACCCCAGAAGAGATGATGTCTTTGAACCCCATCTGATACGTTTCATGTAGCCATCATAGGGGTGACTGCCCCCAAACCCTTGTTGAGAAGCCTCACTTGCACCCACCCAGCTTTGGCTTTGGGTGAGGGCTCACAGCTGGGTTTGTCTTTCACCTTCTCTTCACACCTCGCATAACAGAGGATGTCTTTCGCAGCCAGGACTGCGATAGGCAGTTGCTGTTTCTTGTGGCTTCCAATGGCCTTAAAACCTGCAAATAATATATGCTGGAAATTCCCTAGCCTTGCCCATGCTTTTGAGCGTAAGTCTTAGTCCCTCCCATATCATTAGTCCTCCTTCGGCAAACAGCTATTGTGCATTTGATACTTTTATCTTTTAACAGTTTTCCTTTACGTTCTACATCTGCTAAATTGCATTTTTGTGGGCTTGTCTCGCTCTTCTTTATTTTAGTTTATGTTTCTTTCTTTCCCCGGTGTAACTGTACTCTGAGGAAGATTTTAATTACCTTCCTTTAAAGCCAAATGACAAGTAGAGCATGTCATTTGTAGCTAAAGTATCACTTGAAAATGCAAAAGCCCCGGCTTTATTGGGCTTAAAAGCTTTCCTGGAATATGTTCAAAAAGTGCTGACTGGGCAAGATTAAACATCGCAATGTTAAGTAAAAGATCTCTGCATGTGGTATTCTTTTATTCCCCCGGGTGATCGAGTTAAACTGCAGTGCAGCCTTCAGGCCTTCTTCTCAAACATTATTAAAGTTGCTTTCTCCTTTGTGCAATAGGGAGAGGGGCTGGATGGAGCCTTGGTGATGAGAATCTCCAAACAACTACAGCCCAAAGCGCAGGGAAGCTGAAGCCACGATGCCTTCAAAAGGGATCAGGTGTTTCTAGAGCAAAGCAGTGACAACAGAGGGCACCTGAGGAGCAGCCCTTGTCCAAACAAACCCATCACACTGAGCAAGAGCCTCCTGAAAGCCTTGGGTGGATTTGTAATCACACAGCACAGAAAGGGTCTGACTGCATCATGCATTAAGGGAAACCATTTGTTAAGGGGATTTGCTGATTAAGCAAAGCCAGCAGGAGACCCACATCTTGATGCTGGGACAATGACTGAAAGTGGGACTGTGGCATAAGATGAGCAAGGCAGGAAGCCAGTGCTGGGAGTGAAAAAGCCATAGTGATAACCAAGATACCCATAGACACGCAGAGGTGGCTCTCACTGGAAACTGAAGCACAGCAGTGATTTGTTACATGTCTGTAGTATAACCTCCTTCGATGCCACCAGCATGCTAACAGCATCAAAAGAGTCCCTGCTCCAACATAACACAACACAATGAGCAATGAACAGCCCACGCTGGTGCACACCAGGTTATTTCATCCAGGCCTGAGCAGAACTCAACCCAGCACAGCTACAAGTGAGTTGAAAGCATGACCCCAGGGAGGCTGGGATGGGGTGGTGGTGTCATCCCATAAGGGGCAGAGCCCTGAGGGCAAAGGGAGTGGGAAATGGGTGGGCAAGACTGACTGTTTGCCACCCACTACCAGTCAGGAGCTTCAGTTTGGACTTCCCTGAAGGCTGCAGGGAAATATCTTAATTTACGGTAACAGGTTTTCCCCTCCCTGAGCACAGTGAGATGATCCTGACCTGCTGGCCAAGAGCTCCTTAAAAATGCTTGGGAAGGAGAATTCCAGGATGCAGAGGGGAAACACTTACGGTTTAAAAGGCACCTCGGACTTCCAGGTCTGTCCAGATTGTCTCTGAAGAAATCCTCCGAGAGCTTGAATTACTCATTTTTAATAGGAACAGGAACCACCTGCCTGCAATCACACACATAAACTGTTGGTTACTTTGCAGTGGAAGAGCAGCTTGAATGCTTTTTACTGTAGTGTTCAACCCACTGTGTGTTTTGGAGCTCTTTTTCTTCTTTTAATTGAAAACACACTTTTCAGATGTGCAGTGTGCTCGCCTCTATTTCCCCTACCCTTAACCAAGAAGTAGGAACAAATCCCAACCATTGTAGAGGGTGCTCTGTGGTGGGAAGTGGGGGGATTTGGCGTGATGAAGTGAGTTGTAGGACTTGGTGTGGAAATGCCACTGAGGCAGGGTTATAAAGGGCCCAGCTCACCCACCACATCACCACCCAAGTGATCCACCACATCTTCCTGTTTGCCTTCACCTCCCTCTGACCAGCGTCCGCATCCCTTTAAGCCACTCCTAACAGTACAAACACCAAGTTGCTTCTCCCCTTTGCCCTCCTCCTTCCCCAAAATCCCCCAGGGTGATAGAGGGACACATCCTCATTTCTTCCTCCAATTGATGAAGCTCCCAAGCAGAGAGCTCAGCCAGCAACCAGGAGATGCTCTCTGCATCATGTCCCACCAGCTCTTGGGCAGGACCCTATGGAAAGAGGACAATCCCCAAGAGGCCACCTTCCTCATCCTCACTGACTACTTTGCATCACTTAAAGTATATCTCAGAAAGCTTTTTTGCCCACTTCTTTAAAAGCTCCTTTCAAAACACACTTTCAAGGGAACGCAGCTGACCAAACAGTGAGAGAAATGGGAAGAGGTCTTGGAGAAGGTCACCTGGAAAGATTTCCATGTTTCATTCTGCATATTCATTGAACCCGATCAAGTTTCCCCCCAAACACCTATTAAGCCTTCTAGATTATTTCTGTACAGACAGGCCAAGTAGTGCTTGTCCCCCCAAAGTTTAACCAGGTGGGAAAATGCAACTCTCAGTTTTGAGCCAAACATCCAACATTGGGGTGTTTTCCTGTTATTCCCTTTTTTCCCCCTCCCTCCTTCTATCAGGGAAATGCAACAGTTTTGCATCCTTGACCTGTGTGTGCTCTAGCAGCTAGAATCACCTTTTGTCCCCCTGGGTTTCCGTAGGGACTGAGCATTCCCTTCAATAAAGGGCTCCAAATGAATGTACCCTTCTCAGGGATATCATAGAACCAGGCCTGCAAAAGCCTTTTATTAGGACATTCACCTCTGATGGGGTAATTTTACCTCTCAGATCACATAATCTGTTCCCCTGATGCTGAGCCAGGAAATGAAAAAGACCAGTGGGGAGATTTTAGACTCGAGTGCCAGGTTCTGCTGTGATGACAGCCTTGATTACTTGGTCACAGTCGTCTTAAAAGATGAGTACCTCGAGCAAAGCCTAAAATTACAATGCACAACAAGACAATACACAGGGCAAGAACGAGAGCAGTGACTTTCAGCTCAAATGATCAGCATTTGGTCTATTCATATATGTTTTAGTGGGTTAGTTAGCTTGTGGAGCTCACCAGGTAGAAGAAGATATCTTCTGTTGCTCGGTTTTTGTCCATGTCAGTAAAGTCTGATTCAAACACAGGTGGGTGAAAAGAAACCCACAGAGGTTAAGAGGATTTAGGAGAAGAGGCTTGAGCTTAGCACACAAGCACACTGAAACATTAGCCTTCCTCTGCTCCCTGTGCTCTGACTTGTTACTGCAGCTCCTTTTTCACCGGGTAACATAATCACAGCACAGCAAAAGGCGGCGCAGCCGTGTGGAAGGTAATTAGCAAATACCTGGTTGCAAGAATAAACTGTTTCTACCCCAGAGGAATGGAGCCGAGGTTTCCGCTAAGCCCTTTGGGTGCAACTCCTCGGCCACATGAAAACAAAGCTCCTACCAGGCTGATGGATGCTGCTCTCTGTGCGGGCAGGATCGGCTTCTCCGCTGTTCTTTCTGAGCTTAAAGCAGACAAACCCTGGTGGGAGATCTGTGACATTGCCTCACTCTCCTTCTCCCATAGCAGCCTTCAGCAAAACCCAGTCTGAACCTCTTTTACTGACATTTAAGCCCTCTCTTCTCCACCACCCATAAGAACTGACTGTTCCCTCTCTTGCAGAAGGGTTTTGAAGAGTGCTCTCATCTGCTTTTCTAGTTCTCTCTTCTGGAGGCCAAACACACCTCATCCCTTCACTTTCTCCATCAAGCTGTTGATTGATGCTCAGCTTGTGGCCTGTAATAATCTTCAGGCTGTTTTCTGCAGAACCCCTGCCTGTCTGCTTGGTTTTGCATCCTTTCCAATTGCCCATGAGTTATTCCTGCAATACCTTGCACTCATTCCTCAGCACATCCTAGTTTGTGGGTCATTCACTCAGTCCTGTTCGGAGTTCCAACCTGTCACCCAGTACAAGGCAGACCCTCCAGCACTAGGATCAAGTGCTAATTTAGTGATCATCCACTCAGTTAGGGTATCCTCATCATTAATTAGAAGATTTAATAGCATCAGATCTCAGGCAGGTTCCTCAAACCCATGGAATCCAGCTTCCTTACCCGGGTGAGCCACCACTGGCTTCATCCCCCAGGTTCCTCATTTCACACCCACCCCGACATAGACAGTGGTTTTGAAAGGCCAAATAGCAAATAGTCTTGTACATCCACCAACAAAGCCTGATGTAAGTAACCTGCTTTTTGCTTGCACTCCTGTCAATGCACCTGAACAATTCAGCTTTTGAAAGAGAAGGCATTTCCCTTCCAGAATGTCAGTGTTTTGCTGGAAAATGATGGCTTACACTGAAATGTCACCATTGTTCTCCCAGTGTTGTATAACACATCAGTTGTACCCACTGAGCTGCTTGTCAAAACACCAGTTGTGTTCCCACCAGCCCATCCGAAATGCTGGGTCCTATTATCCCATTTTTCACCACAAATAAAATGACATTTCTGATATGAAATGCACATTCTGATTGCAGACTTCATTTGGCTCCTCAGTTAGGAAAACACCCCAGTTGATGTAAATGAATAAGCCAGAGCAGGGTGACCAGCTTTCCTCATCCCAAAAGCCACAATGCAAAATCATCACTGCAAGAGCTGCAAGTTCCACATCACATAGGTCAAAAACCCCAAGGGGAGAAAGAGCTTTGGAGCATCATCAGGACTAAAGGCTTTGGGGACAAAAAGAGAACTATGAAGGATACACCCCTGATGGAAACTGGTCCATTGACCCTGGCTGGAGCGCTAGATCCACCCCCTGCATTCAAAGGCATGACTCTAAGTTGACAGGAGTGACGCTGCATCAAAAGTACTTGTTTATACCTTGTGCTTAGTGGAGGAAAGCCCTCTCCCTCAGTGACAACATCTATTTATAGGGATCTGATGGGTCAAGACAGAGCCTCTCTTTGTGCTTACCTCGGGATGATAATTTCTGGGAATTCCACCTTTCCCTTGTCCTACAAGCTCATTATTCACTTATTATGGGGAAGCAAGGCAAGGCAAAGGCATGCAATGCACTAACAGTCACCTCCTAGGGTATTTTCTAGCCAGAGCAGGAAGTTGCAGCTGGGTTGGTAACAAAGACATCTTCCCTTTGATTTTCGCCCGGAGCCATTCCCTGCAGCCTCAGCTTGTTGCTTCAGTGTTGAGCTGCCATTTCACCTCCACTGCGAGCCTTCCTTGAGAATATTCCTACATGAAAGAGAAGGGAAACCCACATGGGACGTTATTCTCTTACAGCCAGACAGAGCCATTATGATCATCAAGTCTGACTTCACACGTAATACAGGACATACCTTTCCACACCAAGCTTATGAGCCCTGTGTGAGCCATAGCAGATCCTTGGGAAAAACTCCTGGGGTTAAAGTCTTCAAGGGGCAGAGAATCCACAGCACACCTATGTAATTCCCTGTTTGCTCCTACTGGTGCCTGCAGCTTGCAATTCCTGGAGAGGACAAGGACAAAAGGCAGGCACAGATCCTTGCTCCTCTGGCATCAGGAATGTTTAAATCGGCTGATGCGTACTGAAGACAGGCTTCATTCCTGGAAAGATGAGAAGATTGGGGTCATTGCTAAGCTGCATCTTGCTTATCACACTAAACCAGCATTTTGAGCTGTTTGTAAACTAATCCTCTTGAAAAAAAATGCTCCCAAAAGTCAGTATTTAGGAAAACTGTGGTGGAAATGGGGATTTGGAAGGACCACAATGAACACGGAGGTATTTTCTGTGCCTTTTCAGAAAGAGCCAGAGCACCTCTGTCAGCATCACAGTGGCAAACCAGCCACCTGAACACCACAGACCTTTAATTCAACACACAATTTCCTCTCTACCCCTTATTGCCACCCCTATGGATTAGCTTGGGGTGGGAACTGTCTCATTGAGGAGCTGCAGCAGCATCACAGTGCTGTGTCAGAGGATGCACAGATCCACACACCCCATTGGATTTCATATCCCCTCACCAGGTCATCTCCAAACTTCAACTTACTGCTTCCTTCCTCTGGAACATCTCAAAACCATGCCAGGGATAGCCCTGGATGCCAGAAGGGTTAATAAGGGCTATCTGCTGGTTCCTGGTGGAGGCTGGAGCCTGTATGCCAGTGACCAATTAATCTGACCCCCTGTTTCTCCAGCTGGGCTGTGTTATGATCCCGACCGCACATAAAGACAGAGAGGCAGGGAAACACAGGCTTCCCAGCCTCCATTCCCAGGCAGATCCCCCCAGTATCAGGCCAAGAGAGGCAGATCCCCCCCTCTCCCAGGGGGGGTTCAGAGTTCAGGCTCATTAGTGCAGGCTGAACAGAGCTAATCAGGGAGGAAGGGCTGATGTCAGAGCCCTGCTCACCCTGCCCTCTTCCCCCCAGGGAGGAGAAGCCCTGGGCTCCCACACCAGCAGCATGGCCATTAATTAGCTCCTTGATGAGCCCTGGCACCGCCTCTCCCGTGCCTTGACCTGCTGAGGTGCAGGTGTGGGGCTCGCAATTCCCACTGGATCCCCCACAAAAGCCCTGCACCACATCCCAATGTGGGAGGGGAAAGGCCATGTCCACAGGTTTCATTGTGTGTTGGCTCAAAGGGAAAAGTCACGTTTCAGGTGAAACGCAGTCTTTGTAGGAGGACTGTGTAGAATCATGGCATTCATGAAGGACAGCAGCAAAAACCACGCTGACTTTCCAAAGGTTGGGATTTTAGCCTGAGGAGAAGCCAAACAGCAAAGCAATCACTTAATCTCATCCATGCAGAGCCACAGTGTCATCCTGTGAGCGCTGCCTGCTCCTAAAGATGGACCAAGCTCCCCCCCTGCTCCAAGGAAAAGGGTTTATTGCTTTGAAAATCATTATGGAAAGTTGGCGCAGTTGAGCAGTCTGGTCCCTAATAGCTTAATCCAGAAAGGGATGCTGAACCACACGATTTCAGTTCAGTCCAGCTGTGTCCTTGTGTCGCATTCGTCACGGTGGGATTGGATGGCAGAGCAAGGGAGTGATATCAGGAAGCAGGCAGAGGCGGGACTGCCAGACATCTGCCATGCAAACCGTGCACAGCCAGTTGGAAGCAGCCTGAATCCTGAATCCATTGCAGAGGGCAGTAATTTGGGAGCCTCAACCCTGATGCTGGATCCGTTTTACAAGACAGAGGAAAGAAGTAGAAAAATTGACTGGAACTGGACTTTTCTTTCTTCTATT
>JANHGB010041920.1:39830-52660 GCA_026283785.1 Coracopsis vasa
CCATCCCTGGCAGTGTTCAAGGCCAGGTCGGACACAGGGGCTTGGAGCAACCTGCTCTAGTGGAAGGTGTCCCTGCCTGTGGCAGGGGTTGGAGCTGGATGAGCTCTAAGGTCCCTTCAACCCAAACCAGTCTGGGGTTCTATGAAATTCAGGTATCAGCAACTTTGGGTTAAACAAGGACTAACTCAATGGCGTTATACAGTGTAAGGGAGAGCAGGACCTGGTCCAGTGTAGTCTGCAGGATTTATACTGGAATAAAGCAGAGCGATGGGAAACACACTCAAGACTTTTACCAACTGTCAGAGAAGTCAAACAAACTTCCAGATCAAATCCAGCCAGAGCAGAGTGTCCTTATCCTCTTACAACACAACTGGATTAAGCCAGGCCCTCCAGTCCATGTATTCCTGGCCCCAGACAGTGGATGGAAACTGTCATGTACACAGCAGAGTCATGTACACATTGAAGACATGGCCTCAGGCTGATGGAAGCAACTGTCCTGAGCCTGGTTTGCCTCTGGGGTTTGTGAGAAGGCTTTTCAGGGAGAGGAGCTGGTTTTCATGCTCAGGATCCTCCCATTTCTGATGATTTGTGACAAGCATAATCCCATACTAATTAGATTTCAGTGCAGGTGTTGAAAGCACCGTGCGTATTTATTGGGGTTTATGGAGACTCTTGCTTGCTCTCCATAATTGTTTCGAAATTAAGCCTTAGAAGCCAGAAAGCTCAGAGCAGACAGAACAGCCAGAACCCCAACAACAGCAGCAGCAGAACTCACTTTTTACTGGTTTAACTCTCCCTATCTAGTCGAGTACTGGGCAGGTTACAATTCCTGACATGACACTACCCCTCAGAAACGTCCCAGGCTGTCTCCTTTCATTGCATCAATGGTATCAGCTGTGTTGACCTGCTCTTAGAGAGTTTTAATTCTGTTTGCTCTTGGCTAAACTCCATTCCTAATCCTATTTTCACCTATTTCTATCCAATTTAATGCAGCTTCTGTAAGTCAAAATTAATTACTCCATGTGCTGTCCCAGCGCTGTGGTCTGAAGGAATAATAGAGAAATCCCACCTCGTCATTAACAGCCACCTCATGGCTGCTCTCATCCAGGGAATGGGGGCTGGATAAGAAAATCATGACGCTTTGCTCATTTTTGCAATTAGTATTTCACCCTCATGGCTCTCTCCTCAGTAACTCTCCACATGCCCATTTACTCCTTATTAGATGGTGAGACCCATGGAGGAACTTGGATCTCCTGGGGCACAGAAAGAAGTCAGCACCTCCAAGTCACCTTCTCCCTTTTCCTTCACCTACTCAGAAATAGTTCATTTGCCTTTCATTGCCAGTATTAATTACTCCTTCTGTCCAACCTTTGCCAATGGGGCTCCCAAGGGGAGGAAGGATGGTTGTCTGGTCACACGCATCTCACGTTTCTTTAGTCAGGCCTCCTGGTTTATGACTTACCCCACCTAGAAACCGGGTTTGTTCTTTACAGGGATGCTGTGGATTTGAATGGACTGAGATTCGTAAAGTATCCCAAAGACACAAAGCAGAATTGCCACTAAATTCTGGAATAATTATTTGGAGGCACTTAGGAGCTCTCCTGTGTCTATGATGATATTTATTCCTGTTTTTCATTTCTAATTGCTTTAACCTATGTGCATTCTCACAGCCTTCTTTTTCTTCTCTCTCTATAGAGGTATCATCCACACAAAAGAAAGAATCAGAATTAAGAGCAAGGTATTGAAGAAGAGAGGTTGCCATGCCAAGCAATTCCTTTCCTGTTCAACACATGCATGTCCTGCATTAACTATAACAGATACTAATCTCAAGTAACTGCAGCATCCCAGGTATCAAGCAAAACGTGTTTGCAGGCTGGAAATCAGCATTTCCCTATAGGATCATGCTAATTCAGGTAAGCAAATTGAAAATGAATGCCTTTCAAAACCTCACTTTGCTTCCATCACTTCATTTCCATTATATATGCTCCAGTGTACTCCTTTCAGCCTCAGTACCTTGTTCCTCTTTGAATTCTTCAGTGATTAGCACGCCGGTAGCTGCTGGTCAGGAAGTTGGTTTAGGATTTGCTTACCACAAAGCCATGAAACAGAAACATGCGGAAGAGCACTGGAGACTTTGTGCCTTTCCTAAGTGCCTGGGTCTTATAGAAAATAACAACACGCTGTTGCTATTTCTTAATAGCATCACCGCTTCCTCTTCAACAGCAGAAGTTCATGTGGCAGAGCTGACGTGGTTTGTGTAGGACTGGCCAAAGAGTTATGTTCCTTCCTAACGAGGAATGTCAAGGTTTCATAAGTCCCTTTAATCCCCACCAAGGTTTTTGGAAACTATTTGTGGATAAAATAACCAACAAAACCCACACTAAAACCCACAATGGAGAGAAAGACCCCGCTTGACGCACCCATGCTATAGAAGCCAATAGCTTGCTTGGTGGTAAAGCATCTCCCAAGGGAAGCAGAGGCCAAAACTGTCTGTTGTATTTCATCTGCTAACAGAACCGTGTTCCTAAACGATGATATGCAAGTGCTAATACACAGCAAGCACAAAGGTGCTCTTTCATTCGTGAGAGCCATCATCTTCAAGTAATTAACTGGGGATTAGTCAGAAATGATGCCCAAACAAATGAGATACGGAAGGGCAAGAAATTGTGTTCCTCTCCTGAACCTTGCGTTACGTGGAGCGCTGCCAGTGCAAACAGCAGCGAGGACAGCGCGTTATGTCTTAAGAATAATGAAAAAATAAGGTTGGCAATTAGAGCTGGGTGGTTGTTGTCAAAACAAACAGGTCACAGGCAAACAGGGCTCTGACTGGGACCAGCGCCGTCATCTTCCACTGCCCAGCATCCCGAGAGCTCGGCCTTTCTTCTCTCTCCAGCAGGATGCTATCGTGGATTGCATAGGGCTTGCTGCAGCCTCCACGGCTGTAAATCAGAGGCTGTGTCAACAGTGTGTCAGCAGCATGAAGGAATAGCACTGCTCCTCATGCAGAGTTTTCTTCTAACATCCTCCTTTCGCTTGCTTTCCCATGGCTGAAGCTTAATTCAGGAAGGAAGAGCAGGAACGACGGGTTTGCTGGGAATGGAACTGCACTGGCTATTGCATGAGGAAGTTATATGGCTGTGAAGCACCTATATACAGCAGGGCTGGGGCTGCCCTTCCTTGGAAAGGAGGTTAAGAACTGTTCAAGGTTTCTCACATCAGGTTCTGTGCAGATTAAAGCCCAGTCTGGTGTTGTACCCAGTGCAAAGCTGGCCTTGAGTTCCCTCTCGGATATGTAAACTCAGCACAGAGCCAGTGCTCCCGGACCTTGCACCATCCAAAGCACCACAGGGAAATCACGACTCGACACAAAAATCCCAACGCCACCCTGAATGAACCTTGTGGCTCCCCCATAACCTTCACAGGGCACCCAGGCTGCTGTCAAACCCCAGCAGCTTGTGTGTCTGTACCCCTCCTGCTGCTGATGCCCTGATATACGCTGAATTCTCTCCCTTGGGAGCAGCAACCAGCACTGCTGCTACTGAGGAACGCCACAACCCAGCGCCCTGGGGCTGTGCAGCAGCTATAAATCCTCTGACCCCTGCCATCCCCCTGCTCAGTAACCACTGTAAACCCAGCCCAGCTCTGCAGCAGCCTGGTTCCCCTGGTAGAAGGCAGCAGGTTGCCTTTCAGACATGGTGCGGGGTGTACTGATTGCGCTGGGAACAAACCTGCCTCATTGTAAAGCCCATATGGAGGCGAAGGAAGAGAGCTGTATAAGCTGAGACCAGTAATTGAGTGTGTGTGTGTGTGTGTTAAGTAACTTTACAACCATGCTTCACTAGGAAGCCAATAAAAGGGCAAAACACAATTGCTGGGTTTTAATTAAGAAGCCAACATTTAAATGAGGTGCATCATCTGTTTGTATTAAACTTGTTTCATTTAATTTGTTATAGCACACTTATTAAATAAATCAGCTTTACTGCATTTGCTATGCTGGTGGTGCGATGAACGCAAGCGAATGGAAAGAAACTGGGTCTGGAATTCTCTTTCTAAATCAACCAAGGCTCTGTCTGCATGCAGTGACACTTGGGAAAGTTAATTCCAGTTAATTAAAGGTGTGAATTTAGAGCAGATCAGTTCAGCCACCCTCAGACTCTGAGCAGACCTCTTCATTCAGAACTCAAATGCCATTGATTCAGCTCGGCTTGATTCACTTGGCTCGTGATGTGAGAAATGGAATTAAAGCTGTTTTAAATCTGAATGAATGTCTGCACCAGCCTTGCTAGAGGTTTAATTTGTCCTCTTCTTTTCCCTGAGCATCTCTGTGTGGACCAGGAGGCAGACAGGTTGGGTCAGCAGCCTCAGCTCTCCCAGCCTTCAGCCCTGTTAGGAATCACCAGCATCCACAAAAGCAAAGTAATGCTGCTAACACACTCCCCTGGCTGGCATCGCCTGCCCCACTGTGCCCTCTCCCATCTTCACTCTGCTGTGGACATGCAGTATTTCAGCTCATTGCTATGGGAGATCCAGTAAACAGCTATTAATACATACCAGCTGGGAAGAAACTTTCCTGCAAGCTTCGGCCTCTGTCCAGACCACAAATCACTGGATGCAGCAGCTCCTGGGGCCGGGAATCCAGCTCTCTGCTGGTACCTGGCCTCGGCTTCGCCTTCTTCATCTGCATCATGGATGCTCTTACACTGCGGTGGAGCTGAGAGATCCCCAGCTTGGATCCCTCCAGACGAGCAGGTTAGTGATGCACATCCAAGCCTGGATTATCCAAACCACCCCCAGCACCTGACAGCTTGAAGAATGCCATTACAAGGCTCGGTCTTTCCCTGGCTCTCCTCCATCCCTGCACACAGTCAGGTAATACCTACTTATTTCACAGGGTAGCCAGGAAAATCTCAAAGCCTCTTGCAAGCCCCTCTGAACTCTCCAGCCAAAACATCGAGGCCAAAGCATCGAGCACCAGGGCTCCCATTCCGATGGCACGTTGTTGGAATTCCAGTGGGAAGCACCATGCTCCCAGGGGACCGCACGAACGGGAGCCCTCCCCCATGAAAGAGCCCTTGTGCAAGCTGCTGGTGCGAGGCAGCCCCTTGTCATCCCTTCAACTTTGTGTGCACTTTTCCTGGGAGGAAAATGAAATTCCTGCCTTGGAATTGGCGCCACGGTGCCAGAACGGCAGTGACCTCTGTAACCACACAAGATTTAGTGGTTGCTTTATTTCGGCTGTAATGAGGCTTTGTAAACCGCTAAAAGCCAAATGTTTTCTTCTCCTTTAACTCTTGGTGGATCGCACGAAATAAATAAGAGGGCAGACGTGCTGTCTGGGCAGGAATTGAGAATCCACTTGAAATCACCCAGCCTCTGAAGTGGGTGAGATGGTGGTGCTGGGAGCAGGTAGGTGCTGAGTGAGTAGTTGGAATAATGAGCCCTGAACTCCTTCCAGCAGGGCAGGAGCACATGGAATGGCTTTGAGCACACCAGGGAGAACCTGATCTTCAGCCCTGCACCAAGACCCGTGGAGCTATTTCCTCCAAGCCTCACTCAGGCACACACTGAGGGGTCACCTCAGCTCAGCCAGCATCACATTGTGTCTGTCAGGAGAAGCATGGGCTCATCCTTTTGATTTTCCCTACAAACTGCATCTGCAGGAAGGTTCATTCCCATTAAAAAGCAGTCCTGGCTAGCTAATGAGACCTGCCTTGAGCACCAGAGACAGGCACAAGCTGATAAATACAGTTGAAATGGTTATTAGAGGGCAAAGATTTGAAATGCTTTGGTTTTAAAGGTAAAATGCTCCTTTAAATGTATTCCTTATTCCAGAGCCTGCTTCGCTGCACTGAAAAGCATTAAAGGTGGTGATGTGGCCGTGCTTTACAGGGACCTTCTTCACCTTCTGCTCCTAATAAAATCAAAATGACCCATTCTTTATGCCTTGGAACAAGTGTCCACACTTTTGCCACTTCCATACCAGGGAGCTGCAAGGGCTGCTTGGGAGATAAGGTGGCAGAAGGGCTGAGTAACAGCAGTGTCCCCAGGACATCGGTGATGCCATCACCACGTCGCTGCTGCTGGGAGCAATGGAGCCACAGAGGATTCAGCCTGGGCGACCCAATTAATTAGGAACAACTGGAAACATCCTTTTCCAGGTTTAATTTGCTGCATGACTGAATACGGCCTGCGTGATGATTTAATGTGGGAGAGGGGCAGGGCCCCAGGCAGGGTGATGGCTCTGCGTGATGGAAATGAGGGCTGGTACCCTGGTCCCTTCCTCAGATGGGCCACCCTGGGGTGCTGGGACCCCACAACGCTCAGTGACCACCCCTGCTGCTGGTCCCAGCACAGCCCTGTGCTCTGGGCTAGCAGATCTGACACTGATCTTGCATTATTGACCCAGGGAGCTGGGTCTGACTGCTCAGCCTTCCCCAGCAGCCTAAATCCTGACCCCAGTCCAAATCCTGGCTCCAGGTCAGTTTAGCTCCATGATGCGATGATTTGGGAATTCCCAAGCTGTTTATCTATGAGGTGCAGGGCACTCAAAGGGATCTGCTGCATCCAGAAGGAGAAGGGCACAAGTTCTACCTGCTGCTTGGTGTGTGTAACTATTAATTCATCAGAATCCAGTATCTTCTGCTACCCAGCCATCTGCAATGAACTGTGCCTGTTGTTCCTTCCTGCAAGGTGAACTCAGCTGCCCCACTTACCCTCTGTGGTTGAAATCAGCCCTTTGGGGTGTTAATACCTGGAGTCTGCAGAGGGTGAACTTGAAGTCAGCATCGCTGCTTTCAACCCCCAGCTTGGCTCTGTGTAAATAATAACAAGGGATAATGGGCTTTCATCAGGAGACTGATGCACTCAGGCTCAGGGAAGATCAAGAATTCCCATTAAATTCACCTCGTGGGTATTTTGTGCCCAACCCTTTCCCCCACCGATGCTGAGCAGCAAACTGTGGCTGGAAAAGGGGCTGGTTTCAAAGTGTTGGAGGGATTCACCAGGTTTTTCCAAGCACACCACCTCTTTGTTCATTCTCAGGTGAACTAACCCAGCCTGATAGTCTAGTTTTGGTTACAGCCATGACCTTTTCTGTTCTAATTCACATCTATAAGTCTAAACCATTTTGGCATCATTGGAGCTGTAACAATCATTTCGCATCGCTAAGTTCCACAAGTTTATAACCTATTGTGCTGCCCCAGTTTTATTTAAATAGATAAAGTCAGATTCTCACCTGCACTAAGTTGGAGTCAAGTCAATTTATGCCATCAAAAGAGCTGGCCCAAAGCTTTAATTTCATCAAACACCTCTTTGATCTTCTATTAGAGGAAAGGGAAAATAGAAGCACTTTATAACTGGAGGGGGTTATGCAACGTGTTTTACCTATCTTCTTCTGCCTCTTATATTTATACAGGGTATAGCTGTGCTGTCCCCTTTAACTGTTCCTGGTTAGGTACCCCCATGTATGTATGGACTCTCAAGAAAGCCAGGAGCTTCCCTCTTTGGCTTGACCAGCAGGACAAAGCTCCTGCTGGGTTATCCACCAGAAGAGAAGAAGACACCTACACATTACAAACATGTTTTAGGAAAGGCAGCAATTAACTGCACACCTGCAGGGTGCCTGGCACCTCTCGAAGGTGTTGGGTATAAGACAAGATCCCGCACTACATGGACATAGTTTTGTCTCATCACCTTTCTCTCAGGTTAAGGAAGGACCTTACCCTGCCATTTACTCTTGCTACCAGGAAGAAACCTCTCCACATCGATGGTGCTTCACACGTAACACCAAACAAAGGCTTTACTGTGTGATGCCCAACTGCTTTCCCCTTCTTGCTTTCCTCTTTAGTCCCTCCTTTGACCTCCACTGGTCCCTCAGGTGAACCAGCTCTCATCCCATTGAGCAGACCTTCTGCAGCCAAACAAATTTCCTGTCCATGTTCCCAATGTAATTTCTCTGTGATATGGCCTTTGGGTTGAAGAGGAACCTGGGGAGGATTCTGGAAAGGCGCCTTTATGTCTCTATTGTGGAGTAGGCCAAGGAACACCCTATGAGAAGCGTTTTTCCAGTTAGACTCCTGGGTTTTATACCCTTTTTTTTGGTGTGAGATCAGTCTGAGCTACTGAAAGGGTCTGAAAGCTCAAACTAGGTCAATGTGCAATGATTGCATCGTTGGATCGCTGCCTTGGTGATACGTATCTCACCAAGGACAAAGCCACGTTGCTTTGGCAGGCCTCTGAGCTATCATCTAAAGCTGATCGTTCTCTATCTCCACCAGCCAGGGCTGGATGTGGAACCCCAGGCAGTGATGGATGCGTAAGCTGCCTACTCAATGTAACAGCTTACCTTGGAGCACAGGAATCCCCACACGGGGCTTTGAGTGAGGAATTTAATCGAGTTGGGTCTCCCTTGTCTTCAGGAGTGACTCAGGCCAACTGCTTAAGAGGGAAGAGTGAACAGGCAGCCAGGGGCCATGGTGCTTGAAAGGGAGGGTTTGTGCTTACCCCTGTTAATTAGAGCTTTGCAGAGCACTGAAGCATGAGGATTAGAAACCTTTCCCATTGCTTCTGGGCTGTCCCAGGGCTCTGCAGCTCAGGGTGCTGGTGTCACACCGCTGTTCCAACTCCCCCTTGGAGCCCTCCACATCTCGGCATCACCTGCCATGGCACAAGGCACCAGCAAGCCCAGACGGTGGTTGTGCAATTAGCTCTTGGAAACTCTGAAAGGTTAAAACATCCCCATAAACAGCAGAGGGGTTATTAAAGTTGTGTTTCCAGCCCTTCATCTCTCCCTGGGTGCCTTTGAGTCACTTTCTTAACGGCAAGGCAAAAAAACCCAGAGCTTTTAATACAGACTCAGTGCTGAGACCCACTCAGCTCTAGGATGAGGACATTGGGTTCTCTTCTGCTTTTACAGTGCCTGAAGATGGGCATGTAAAGTTTTCTAGAGGCTCTGTTAATGGGGACAGGAGATAGATCTCAAGAAACACTGATTTTGGCATCTGATGCTAATGCCAATTGCAGCCTTGTACTGCAGTGGAAATCCAGAGGACCCAATGCAGGAAACCCTTATGTGCCTGGCACCCAAACCAGCTTCAGTGGGTTCAGCAGGACCACAGAGACGGGTGAGTAGGACTCAGCTGAACAACAGGTACAGTGTCAGGGCCAAAGGGAGAATGAAGACAAAATCCCAAAGCACGGGTAGGCAGTGATCTTCCAAAGGCTTGCCCTACAGAAGGAGAAACCTGCATTTACCCCTGGCCCCTATAGTTAACATAAACTAGTGAAGCCTGACCCAAACTCCACCTGCTGATACAGCACCATTAAACCAGCTCACACTGTTAACCCTGGCCTGTATTCTGCACTCCTAAAGTGCAGCTAAAGCTGCATCTTCAGAGGCAAAGCAGGTGAAGTCAGGCTTAGTTAATTCATTTTAACTAACTTGGCATAAGCCTGACTTTACCTTTGTCTAGGCAAAAGCAAGAACGAGTCATTCATGGTGTGTGAGACCATTACCAGGCACACACCCGGAGCAGCAGAGGCTGTGACAAGAGCATGGGGGTGATTACCATGCAAGCATACCTGTGACCCACAGGAAGACCCTACCATAGCCAAGAGCTGGGAGCTACTCCCTGCAGGGGCAGGAAAACCCATTGCAACCATCTATGGAGTAAAGCTGCACACGGCAAGGAGGTGTCTGCCACTTGGCTGCGCAGCAGCAATCACGACAGAAGTCCCTGGCTTGTGAAGTTGTCAAACTGTAAAGTTAATGAGGTAGAAATGAGAGCTCGGTGCAGGCGTCTGAGTGTTCGAATTACTCCCCGACGGCTTCGCCCTCCTCTTATTGCAGCCTGCGTAAATGAAGTGACTAAGGGTCTCCTTGGAGCCCGGCCAGCTCGCCACTGCTCCGAGTCTTGTTTTGCAGGTTAATAAATGCGGAGTTGCTGCTGAAGGAAGAACATGTGGTTTCCCAGAACGAGACAAGCAGGAAAAGCAGGCAGACATTACACTGCTCCTTGTCCCGGCGAAAGCAGAAAAGCCATACGAGCCATGCGTGCGCAAACAGCCCTCTGCCACACAGGGGAGAGCAGTGTTGGTGTGAGACAAAGCAGGGGTGTTTGAGGAGGTTGGGGGATAGAAGGGCTCAGGCGCTGGATGGAAAAAGTCGGGTGTTTTTGGGCTTTGCCGCTGGAAGAGGAGCTTAAAGTGGATGGATTTGGTTGGGGTTGAGGTCTGCTTTACCTGCGTGGAGGGATGAGTGAATGAACGTACAGCTGGAACACACCAGCATCAGAAACCACTTGGTAAAGGAAAACCTTCCCTTTTGGTACTGGTGAGTGGGTGTCTCCATAGGGAAACTCTCAGTAAGCTTTGGTGTGCCTGTGTGGGAGCCCAAGGGCAGCATGAGTAACACTGCAGGTGGAAACCAAATCAACAGGCTTGTGTGCTATGGAGAGGTGAGGGATGAATTGAGACATCTGCAAACAGCCTCGCTGGCTGAGGAGCTCCTATATCCTTCTGGGAGCCCCACCAGCTGACCTGCAGCACTATGTTGAAGTGTAGGAAGAATATCAATCATAGAGAGCAAGAGTAGAGCTAACCCCACAGAGACCTTTGCGTCTAAGGCTTGTGACTATGAGATCTTGTTTCTCAAAACCCTACCAAGTTCACCCAAAGAAGAGGATCGTGGTCCTGAGCAGAACTATGCAAGAGCTCCAAGAGAAGCCCTGAAGGAAGAGCACACACTGCAAATGTTGAATCATTTGCTTACTTGCCAGAAAGCTTAGAGAAACCTGGAGCTTGTGCTTGTGTTCGAGTGCGGCTCAAAGCCCAACATAACCAGAAGGTTAGAGGTGTGCTGCTGATGTCCATGAGCTCAGTAAAATACCCTCTTCTTGAAATTAACTATTCCAAGTCTGCACCTTCCTATGCTAAAGAGATGAGGGGCCCCATTGGAAAGCAGGGGCTCAAGGAACAACTTTAACTCAGGGTACAAGCAAGTTCAAAGGGATTTGAAAGTGGGAACAGAGGCTGGAACAAGCCTTTCGCAGCTATTAGGACCATAGGAGTGATCTAGTTAGGTTTAAAAGAGGATTTGGACCCTATTGCTGTGTCTTCCCCACACCGGAGGAACTGATCCATCTGTCAGCTTTGAGAATAGACATCCCAGCAAACCCAAGCCATTACCGACGTGCTGATGATCATGTAAAGCAGCCCAGACTCTCACTGCTAACATCTGCATTATCAGCACCATCGATTTCTCTACTTAAGGCTCAAATCCATCCCCAATGCATCTTATTTTGATAAAGAAGCATCTGTTTGGATCCTGTGTGGTATTCAGTGTGCAGACAAACACATGGAACAGTGGCCCAGGGGTACTCTGCTCTCTGCTGATGATCCACACAGCGACAGGAAACTGGGAAGATCGATTTTACACCTAATTTAACATGAGTTAACATGTCTCTCTAAGTTTCTTAATGGAGCACAGTCCCACTGCGTGTCTCTTACAGCTGTTCCCTTTATTTTGTGACGCCCAGAACTGGTGGCTTGTGACTTCAGGAAAGCTGTGACTTCCAAGACACTCTGGAAAAGCTCCAGGGAAACTGCAGCAGCGCTGGGAAAGCTTAGAAGCGTCTCATTGGGAGTGAAGGTGCCTGAGATTACTCTAGAGTATGTCCAGAGAAGCTGTCAGATTCCTCTAGGACAAGGTCTGCTCGGGCTCCAAGATGGTTTCAGAAAGCTCCTATGAGCTCCAATAGAGTCAGGACTTTGTACCTGTGCTTTGGGAATGGCTCCGTGGGGCTCCAGAGAAGACCTAGAGAGCTCTTGGTTGCCTCTAGAAAGGCACCATGAGGGATCCAGAAGTCTCCAGAGGTGCTCAGATGCTGCAGCACCATCCTGCAAGGTCCACAGTTGCAGCTCAACAGCTTTGCCAAGTTCCCACTTGGCAGCATCAGGACACTGAGGCTGCAAAATCCACATCCTTGATGCCGTGAATCCCAAAGTCTGTGACTTACCGTGCTTCACTGCTCTTTGCCAGTGTTCCACATTCACCGGTTACAGATCTGAGGAGCTGACAGTTGAAGGGCACTTTTCGAGCATCCTTCTGTTCCGTTGCTGTTGGTCCATCACCTCCGATGCTTCCTGCTCTCTCTTGGAGAGAAGGGGGCATGGGTCAAGCCTCCCACATACCCGCACACCTTCCTCCTCTTCATTTGTTTCTCCACAGAAGCAGTGATTTTCTATACACACAATTGTCTTCCAAGCTGTTTCTTCATGCTCAATCACTACTAGGAATCCACATGTTCCTGCCTCTCATTCTTCTGCAACAGGTTATGTTTTCTTACAGCTTTCATACCAGTGTCCAAGGACACACATTTTCCTCTGTCTTGTCTTCTCTCTGCTTTAGTATCTGCTTCTTTTGAGTATCCTTTTACCTTCCCAAACAGGAACTAGGGGCTTTATTCCATGTGTCTTCCAAGTCCTGCTGGATCTGTGATTTTAACTCCTATCTTGCCACTGAGGCATTGCTTACACTTTGTAGTAATCTCTGAAGCACAGGATTTCATAAGAGGAGTTTCAGAGAGAATCAGCTTGCCAAACCAGCACAGCAATCAGTTTAATGTCATTCCAATAGGCATTTGTAATTCCTATAGATGACATTTTCATCAAAGCATGTTTTGGCTCCAGTCAGTCAGAGATCATAGAATCACAGAATCCCAAACTGGTTTGCGTTGGAAGGGACCTTAAAGCTCTTCCAGCTCCAACCCCTGCCACAGGCAGGGACACCTTCCACTGGAGCAGCTTGCTCCAAGCCCCTGTGTCCAACCTGG
>JANHGB010041922.1:0-69104 GCA_026283785.1 Coracopsis vasa
TAGGCCCTGCTGTGGAAGTTGCAGCATCCTTAGAGGCACCAGTTTTGCTGCAGCAAATTCATCAAATTGTTTAAGCAAAGCTGAAGGAAATTAAGCAAGATAGGCATAACTTGTTAAATCAATTCCTAGAACACTGATATGCAGGAGCTGCATTTAAAATAGACCCAGCCTATGAAGCATAATGTGGCAGTAAATAAACAGAGTCATAAGTGACTGGGTTCAAAGGTTGAAATGAGATTTTTATAATGAGGGACACTGCTCACTGACATTTTGTTTCAGCAGAACAAACATGTGCTCATTCTCTTCCTAAATATCCCATCACAGCCCTGAACACTCTTCGGCGTTCCTATGATTCTACCTGGCAGAATGGTACAGCTCTAGAACATCTGATCAAGCTAGTCAGAGAAGAGCTGCATGAGAGAGGGCTCTGAGGAGGGTTATCAGAACTTCTACCCATATGCTTCAGAGTTGATTTTAGCTCACTTCACCCTCAGTGCTTCCCGAGCTACACTGCAAACGTGCTTACATCTGACCACGTACCTTGCTCACCCTGACCAGACTGACTTCCCATCTGCACCTCAGCCCTGCCCCATCATCACTGCAATTATGCTGATGATCAGCAGCACTGGCTCCCCTGCGGCTGCTGGAGCAGTGGGACAAGCCCTGGCTGACATGTCCTGCCCTGACAGCTCTTGTGGGGGCTGGCCTTTGCTGCTCCTGAACAAATCCTGCCATCCAGATTTGTAATTTCCAAGGCAAAAAATCTCTGCGTCTTACTCTGAGCATTAGCACAACAATTACATGCAAGCATCATCACATTTTAGCCCATGCCCTCACACTCAATTCTGTGTAGTAAAAATAACTAGATTTGGATCCATTATTCAAGGTGCTACACAGGACTGATAAGTTCTTTTCTGATCTCTTTCAAAGGCTTTCAGCTTAGGAGTGAAACTGGCTTACTTACCCCTATTCAGCATGTACTTATCATCCTCTCTTATTGCAAACTATTCTCAATGCCAGTTCTCAATTTTCAGTTCCCTGCCAAGCACACAGTCAACTGAATGGGTCAGTGCAAAAAACCGAAGAGATCTTCCTAAGTCTTGCAGGCATCACATGTTTCCCTGGTGGTTTTTAAATCTTGAAATCAAAAATGTGTTGCAATGCAGTTGGTGGAGTTTTTTTCAAGACTAGTAAGCTTCAAGATCCAGAAGTAAGTTTGGTGTAACACGACCAAAGCCACTTATAATTGTGTCTTGGGATTCATTTATCCTAATATTTGTCTTAACTTCAAGGGCAAATTTCGAACTCCATTAAAAGAGCGCAATCAGAATTCAGTACTATTCACATCAACAGCAAACCTAAGCACCTCATGGGGACTCTGCCCTTGCAGGCATACAGTATATGCAGAATTAGGGCTGTGAGAAAGATGATAGAGGATGGGTCCATCTGGCTTCCTACTCACTTCATCTCTTTGTGGAAGCCATAGGATTCAGAAGTGCAAGCATATGCTGGTGGCATCTTTGCTGAAACAAGTTAGCCAGGTCAAACTGAAGTTGTGCTGTAGTTCTTTCCACTAATTTCCAAGTACAGCTACTGACTCCTGACTTTGACCAGAGCTGTCTGTGCTTGTTAGGGTTGTAGCACGTGCATGCATTTACCTACCTAATTAGTTGCTCACGTGATCGCAATATGGCTCCTTTGTCTTATTTCTCCTTTTGTCACCCAGTTTTGGTGATCTCGTCCACTGCTTTCTGTTCCAAATGACATTGTAAACCCATAGGGTGGAGACAGTTTTCTGCTGACCACAGAGCACTTGGAGCAGCTTGGGACCCGATCAATCACTAAGGCAAGTCAGCACTTTCACAACAGGGGGTAATAAATAACAGAAGGAAAGTGCAGCTGAACCCAAGCTTGCTTGTGGTTCTGGGATTTCAGCTGTTAAAGCTTTGAGATAAGACTCTCTTGCTTGTGAGGTGTTGGAAAAGCACGAAACACCTGCAACTTTTGACAAGATTCATATTATTTGTATAATAAGCTAGGGACTTATTAGACCCCAGACCCTTTAGAAACCTTTAGGCTTGTTGAGTGACCCAGAAAGCTTTTTTGGTATCAGATTTTCTTGTAGTTCCCTCCTAAGCCAAAGCACCACATTTCAAAATCTTAATGTCTTGTGATAGCCTGTTTGTTTTCACTGCAAGGGATTGAGTTTCATCTTGTTGAGTACACAGTAGCTGCTGTTGAAGTGATGGTATCTTTTTTAAGTTGCCTATAATTAAAGTTGTTTTATAATAATGCCCGTGCTCCCAGTTGGGATGGAAGTGATGTTTACAGGTTTAATCTCTTTCACACAAATTTCCGCTCGGGTGCATATCCTACTTAGAGCTAACAAAAGAAAGTCTCTGAGTAGAAATGAACTGGTAAGAATAAATGATAATTAATTAAACAGCCCCATGGGAAATCTAGAGTGTGATTATGCACTGTTGCTTCCTTTTTCCAGTAGCTTTTACTGTTCATTTTTTTTCCCTCTTGTACGCTTTTTCTAAAGAAAAATATTTTTATGACTTAGCTGTTGTTCCTTGCCTGAAAAAAAAAAAAAGGGAAAAAGTTGAGGATGTATTCAAAATACTTTTTTAATGACATAAGTATCTAAGCATCTGTGTTGGGCTTTCTTCTGTGCTTCCAGAAACACAAAAGTAACCACCCATAAAGAGGGAAGAAACGGCAGTTTTCATCTACAATCATGTCTCATGGATTTGGGACACCTCCAGAGTATGACATGAACAGCGAATAAACCACCCCATCCAAACGCTGCAGATCTTGTTTGCAGATTATCTATAAACACTGCAACATCAGAGAGCTCCCAAAGCTGAAAACATCATGAACGCAGCCCTGCCCATCTCTGGCATGCCCTTGTTGTCAGGGCTTGAAAGTGGATCAATACAAAACAGATTGGAATGGCCTGATTTGTTTCCGTGCCACATCTCCATTAAGCTCTCGACAGCCCATGACTACCAGTGAAACAGCTGCCCTGCCTCTGCCAGAGCTGAGCTCCTTGCCCTGCCCATCCATTGCCTTCCAGAAATATTGAATGGCCAAGTCCAGGCAGAGAAAAAAACATCCATACTAGCAAGTCCTCTAGTTTATATCGTAATTTTTGAGTGTGTACACGTACAAAGGAAGCACCATCGTTTGAGGTAGGCATTACAGCAGGAAAGCAACATGCCACCTAAGAAGTCTAATATGCTCCTGGATAATATGCAAGGTGATTTTTGTCTGCTATTCATGATTCACTACAGAAAGTGGTTGATATCAGCAAACACTGCCTGTTTCTTAGCATATGGCAATGCTATTTCAAGAATATTGCTTTGAAACTTCTACAGACTTGATTCTGCTTCACGGAAACTTTACCTGTGTCCTTGAAATCTGAGAGAAAGAAACCACCAATTCCCATATGGGCTCCAAAGCTAGGACCTAGTAGAATTACACACTGTCTTTCAAACTCCTGAGGCCATTTATTATTGAGACATCATGTATTAACTTGGTGTGCAAATTGGCACATCACAATCATGCTGGAAGAAATTTTCAGACTGAAATGCCTTTCCGTGTGTCAGGTTCCCATGTACCTCGAAATGGAAAAAGCAGTTACTGAAATCAATCATTTAAAATGCGTTGTCTTCTTCAAAAACAGGATTCTAGGATGTTCCAATAAATGAGCTGTAGCAGCAAACACATTGCCTATCTCACACTACGTACAGTGTCCTATAATTGCCACATATTCTTGTCATAAGGAGCATCCCAGTAAAGAAGATGAACTACTGCGATCAATGTGTTTTCAAGTCTCTGTGCAGATAACTAATCTATTTTTGGGCAAAATTCTGGCTTCTCCAGCTCTTCTTTTCAATACTCAGCACCTTGAGATGATCACAGAGTATTAAGTTTAATATTTCTTCTAGTACTTCTGAAGTCCTGTTTCCAAGGAAGCCCCTGTGGGAAAACTCAGTTTTGAACCTAATGTTAAACCCTTCTACCTTTTACTCTATAAATTCTTCTATGCCTCATAATAAAATTATACTCTGCTTATCTAAGCATCTTCTGCTTGAGAATCTCACAGCAATTATTAATTAATGTTAATAAATTATGCTTTTAGTGGTACAGATAAGAGAGCAAGTCTGCGGTGCGGCTAAATGATTTCCACTATCTCCTCGAGAACAGGGATCAGGGCTGAGACAGAGTGAAAAGCCAGGACTTCCAGCCTAATACCTCCACTACAAGATAAAGCCCAAGATAATATTTTCACTGATTTCAATGGGTTAAACTCTAAAGTTGTTTGGGTTTTTTTCAGCATGGATTATACCTGCCATCTGTACAGTATGCTTGAGGATTTTAAAAACATGTTGGTAAGCCTTCTGTTTAACTATTTTGCTCATAGATAACATGGTTTGGGGCAGGGGTGTCCTTTAATAATGGAATTTCACTATCATGTTTGTGATACAAGGTGTTTGTTTCTTTCATGTGAACATAAGTCTTTTTTATTCATTAATTTATCTAAAGAAATGCTCCTCAGGGATTACTCACAGATAAAAGTCCATCAGTGCAAAAAGCTGTATCTCACTGAGCAAATTATAGTACAGTGAAACCCCCAACATGTTGAGAATATTATTGGTGAAAACAGTGTTACATAAAATGCAGAAATTCAGGGCAATAATCCAGAAAGATTCACCAGTGGCCTCAGGACATATACATATATGTTTACATTTTATATGTATGTATAAAACCACCTCTTTAACTAAGAAGCAGTCATGAAAGTTAGTCATTTGATCTTAACATTTGCCTGCACTTGTACATAACAAGCCAAGGAAGCATGCAAGGGCTGCTTTTCTCAGTCAAGCCTTAATACAAAGTCTTCACTGAGTTTGTCCTTAGGAAGCTGCACTATCACAGAACCCACAGTGGCACTTATTGTTCAACACCTAGACTTGGGAAGGAAATCATATAACCATTGGGTACAAAAAATCATTAAGGAGGGTTCTAAACAGCCCTGTTTTGTCTGGCCAAATACCTCTGTCCCAAAGAAATGAAGAAAAGCTACATGGCTTTCTTACCCATTTGACTCATCTTCCTTCATCCTCCTGTTGTGCCATGCTCACCTCTCATGGAACAAAATCAAAGCAAAAGGAATGAAAGATGTCCCTCCCTGACTTCCAGTGAGGTTGTCTATGCTAGCTGGGGGCAAAAAAAGCTCATCTGTTCCCAAGAATGGCCTGGCATGGTTTGGTAGGCGGTTCAGGCACAAAGGACAACTCAGTTTCTATCTAGCCAATTACCAGTACTTGCGTCTGGTTTTCTGAGGTCTTCTGACCTCACCATGTTACAGACTGAAGGACTGGTGGTGTTTCAGCGCTCTTAGAGAAGGACCCTGGTGACACAGCATGAGCCTCACAACTCTGTGCATGGAAAAACAAACCCAGGATCTGAAGGAGCAACTCAAAAAGATACCTGTACTGAGATTTGTGTTGTCCACTTTGAAATCAATGATGTTCCCCCATCCCTGACAGTTCTCAATTTCAAAAACTATCCCAGTGAGCACAAAATGATTCACAGAGCTTTCATTTACATAACAAACGAGGATGTTGTTTCAAAAGGGACATGCACTGACCTGGACCTACTCCCACTGCAATCTACAGCAGAGCTCAGATTGACGCCAGTGGGAGTAGAACTAGGGTAGTGGGTAATTATTTTGAAAATCAGATGGAAGAAATCTCTGAACCACATCTGCTTTCCCTTTTCTCCCTCTCTTCACACATCCACACCCTTCTCCTAGTCTCACTAGCTGTGGTCAAATGATGCACTAATTGGTTCTGCATGGACAAGACTGCACTGAGGGAGATGTGTTGCCATAATCTAATCTAATTAAAATAATTCTCAGGTCTGAGTGAGCATTTAAAAAAAATAAAAAGCAACCCTTGACAATTGATGCTTGCTGTGAAAATGACTGAGAGCAATGAGTAATTTCAATCCAAGCTGAGTTCCAAGCTCGTTTTCCTTTCCATCTGCATATCTTTTAAATCCTAATTATATGTAATCAACAGTATAAGCAACATGATTCTTCTTGTAGTTGACAAATTCATGAGTTCATTTTGCATACTTTCAGATACGTACGTACATACCAATGAATTTATACACTCTTTCCACCTGAGAGAGTTTTACGTCAGGTAATTACAGCTTAACCCAATAAAAAATGTTCTTGAAACAAGCACAGCATCTTTTAGATCCGTGAAGCTAATTTAAGAAGCTAGTAGGCATGATTAGGTCAGCCCAACAATGAAGGCTGACTGGGAATTAAAAGGAAGGCCACAGATGTGTGACTTTATTTTTGGCTGAACTTTCCCAGCAGGGTGTTTCTACATTACATCAAAACTAATAATCCATCTGGGTGCAGAATAAGGCAGATCGTCTCTTTTCCAGAGTGACCAGGAAGGCTGTATTATGACTGAATCACCCACATGTAGCCATTTTTTAGGGTTTCTGAGTATCCACCCTTCTAATCCACTTTGCTTTGTGGGAGGAGCTCAATGTACCCAAGTGGAGATGACTTTTCTTGAAGGATTATCTATGCTTACAGAGATGGAGGCCAAGGCAGACCATACACCTACCATACTGGCGGATCCAATAAACTGCCATGTGGTACTCATCTTTCTCATGTCTGTCAGGTAGCAACAACAATGAGGACATGGGCCAGGTCCAGGGTCCAGCCAGAGAGCTCAGTCAGGAGCAGCAGGAGGTGGAGCCAGAAATAAGTCTTTTCTTTTGCTGCTGACAAGCAGTCCAGAGGATGCTTACCCACAGCCCATGGTGACATCTTGATTCAGATTAAAAACACAACCAAACAGAAACAATAAACCACATTATTATAATTAACAGATCAATGCTCCACATCCATGAAACAAATTTTCATTTTTAGGTGACCTTTGAAATGTGCAGGTTAAAAGATAAACCTTGACAAACCCTCAAGGCATTTTCCTGCTCTTTCTAAGCTACTTTTTTCTTAGGCACAGGTGAAGGTGAATAGCTACTACCAGCTCCAGTGTTATTTCACTGCTCTTGGCAAAATAGTCTTAGTCATAACGATCATAATTAACCCTCTTTCTTTATGACAGTGTTTTGCATGTTGCAACTGGGATGAAGACATGAACAGGTCTTCATAGCATCCCTTGCCTGTCAAGTAGTGTGATCCTGATTCTACAGGCGAGGAAACTAGGCAATTTACCCCAACAGCCAATATGGCTTTAGACAGTGAGCCAGACCCCACCTTCTTAACCACATATGGGTCTTCTTTACATCAGGGTCATGGTACAGTCTGAGAAATCAAGAAGGATGCAGGTAAGGAAGTCAATTATTGTCCCACTTTTGCAATGTGAACCTTTTCAAAAGGCAGCCTCAGCTTTTCACCTATAAAAGGTGAAGATCACAATGGTTGATTAGCCTGTGAATCATGTAAAGTACAAAGTGTAAGCTTTGCAAGCTCAGTTTTGTCCTCATATTCTACACAGTTCTTACTGATTCTTCTCAGCTATGCTGGGATCTTTTCTAGTTGTTAATGTTTTTGTAATGAAGCTAAAGAATTCATAAGTGATGAAGTAACATCCTGGGACAATGTTCAAAATATGTAACTATCCTAAACTAATAGTGTAATAAAAAAAATCACATATGTGCAAATAGAATATGAATAGAACATATGACCATGTTGAAAACAAATGTAGCTGATACTTAGTGCATGGTTCAACTTAAATTCGCCTTCAGATGAAACTTCTGCTGTTTATGAAGCTTGAAAAATACAAACTTAAGCAGTGCATGTTATGAAAGTCTGGTTCTCATTTCTACGTCAGCTTTTCCACATTAATCAATTGTCCAGACTTGTTTCCACTGTACTTCCTTGGAGGATTCTTCCAATTCTGGGCTTGTCTCCACTTCTGATTAGCACATATATGACTGAAATAACTGACTTCTTTTAAAGTACCTCAGTTCAGTTTGAGGAACATAACTGTAGGCATCCGAGTTTGAAAAAGATTGGTATAAAGCCTGAAGCATTTCTGGGTTTGTTTAAGGAAATCACTATGTTCCCTATGCAGAAACAACTGCAGAAAACCTGTCTGATTGCTTCAGGACTGCTGAACCAGAGTTTCTCTCGGACTGGGCCAAAGAAGTAACAAAAAGATTCCTGGACTCTTCCAACTCTGTGTCAGGAAATATGGAATTATTTAGATAATTCATTTAGCTTAATTCAATTACCTTAATTTGAACTGAACCCTCCCTTGTGCATGAGCTGTGCACTGAGGCTGGTTTTCACATCACTCAGGGTAGCAGGATCTCCAGCTCACCCCATGGTCCTGGACACCACAGTGGTCGCTGGAGCTGTGGAGAGCCACAAACAGATTTATCTTCCACTCCACTTTCCATACCTCGCTTCCCTTCCACAGCTTTGACGTCATTCAAACTCCCAGTGAAACACCTGAGTAGTGACTCTAGCACCTTGGGAAGGTGAGATATAGGATTAATGGATCCAGGAAGCAACTCAAGTTCCCTGGCACTATCATGTCTTCTTTGGTTTGTTATCTGTTATAGGTTGCCTGTGAAAGGGAAAAAAAGAAGCTGAGCTGAAGTATCTGGTCCTAGACCTGCCTGCCAGAGTGTATTTATTTTTACTGCTCAGTCATGCCTAGATCTGAATGTCAGGAAGGTGAAAGCACCAAGGCATTTACTACCCCATGAAAGCCTGAGGCTGTGAGATTAAGCAAAGAATAAACATGACCCAGTCAGACCAGTCTCCACTAAAAAAGTTGGTAGATAATATTGAAAATGTTTAATATTGCCATCAATATGATATCTGCCAAAACCGTAAGTTTTTATAGTGGGCTATGAAATCAAAGCTCACAGCACCAGGCCAAATCAACAGCCATGAGACTGTAGCATACTGAAGGCTGCATAATCAAGCAGAAAACACTACAGGCATGGTAGTCCTCCCACTGAAAGCGCTTGAGGATAGGGTTGGACTTTTAGTCTTTTCCCCACAAAAGAAAAACATCTGGTGGGTAAGAAGAAGACTAGTGTCAGCTGGTTTGGTTGGGGTCAGACATGGCCTGAGATAAGTGCCAGGCCATTGAAAACTGTAATGGGTTCTCCTGTTACTAATAACTTACATTCACCAGTCCATATAACTGCTTACATCCTGACTGGACCTTGTTCTGCATACTTATTTTGTCCATGAATCAATCTGATTTTCTAATATCAGTGATAACAGGTAAGCTTCATGCTAGTTATGGGAACAGATGCTGTACACTTGTGACTGGGGAGAAGGACCCTGAAACCGTGTCTTGATGATAAAGTAAGAAAACTTTTCATGGTAAATGATAGGTAATATTCTGGAAACAATGGACACTGGGAGGAAATAGCTCACTATCCACCAGAGTAAGCGAGGAGGAAAACAGTTGTGCGCCCAATCTTACTCCTGTTCCGCAAGAGCTCAAATTTCTGATATGACATCAGGCATTGTTTCAGCTGGAAGGCACAGCAGAGTCTGATTCTTCATAGTATTTTTGGAGCTGCCGCCAGGCTCGCACAACCTTTGCAGTTAGTACTGACAATGAACTGTTATATATCTGCCTATACATAACACTAATGTGATCATTTAGGTCATGCCTGGAGAAATCAGTCATGATCACAGGCCCGTTTTGCTAATCTCTGGAGAGTGCACGCTATATGTTAGCCCTTTCTACACAGATCTTCCTTACTAAGAACTACATCTACGTCAGTTTATTACCTCCCTCTCAAGCAAATGTGCTTAATGTGGTTCTTGTGTTTACTTACCTCAGTATCCTCTGTGTGTATGCATTCAAATAATCCTGCATGGATGACGTCTGTGAATGGTTGACATCCTCTTTAATCTTATTTCAGGGATGATGGAGAATTTGGATAATGCCTGGAATTTGTGTAGTTACATAGTAAAGTGAAAAATTTCACCCTGAAGGAATTACTTAGTATTATTTATGCAGTGTATTCAGTGAATCAATTTATCCTTCAGTGCACTTTACCTAATGCAGATAGATAGGCAAGAGCTTTAAAGGTGTTTTCAATTATTTTGAAGACCAGTTTTGTTTTGTGCATTTGCAATTCACCATGTCAGTCAGGTAGGGAGCCAGAAAAGTCCTCATTTTTGCACTTGATTAGTTTGCATTATGGGAGTTTATTTCCTTTCTTGTTACCTTGCTTTTCCCCATAAGAGTATCTACTTTGATTAGTGGCACTTTCTTGTCTGTTTTCTGCTGTCTGCTTAATATTTTACCTCTTTGCTCCCTTCCTTCTCCATCTGTGGCTCACCGTCAGTGTGAAAAAAAATACAGTACTTGCATGACATCATTCTGAGCTACAATTTTCTCTTAAGAACATTAACTTCCTCACACCTGGATGCAGGTGCTCCCAACACTCCTTCAGTGACATCTTGACATGACAGCTCTGTTTCTCAGCTTTGTATTTCTTTCACCACCGCTGTCACCACCACCATATCGATATCAACAGATCAAATGGGGCAACAGTTGCCTTTTTCTGAGGAGTAATTTATTCTGATTAGAAATATAATGGCTATAAGCAAAAAAAACCTTCCCACCCCCAGCAGCTGCTGTTTCCCTTCACTTAGGCAGACGTTAGCTCCTTTCAAAAGTGATCTTCACTTCAACAAGCTTGGGTTTTTTCTCACTCCCATCCTGGTCTAAATCCTTGTGGTTCAACCAGGAATCCATAAATCTTTATTACCTCAGGCACTTCTCTTTCTGCTTTCATCAAGTGTTTATTTGTATGATAATACTTCAATATCTTAAATCACTTAGTCATTTATCATAATAAATGGCATTTCTTTAACATTATGTCCCTGTTCTCCCTCCTTATCTCCAGTTTGTTTGTTCAGACTGCAAGCTCTTTGATTTTGCAGCCAGAATTTTCAAGAGGGATGGGTTATTTTCATGCTTTTTAACCTGAAGAGGTCTCAGCATACTTGTTTGCAATGGGCTATTGGGCAGCCCTACCAGTATGCCACATCAGGCTGTGTGAAAAGCATTTAAGACACAGAAGTGCTGCAGTAAGGCTGCAGCTTCTCCTACAGAGGAAGGCAGAGCAACCAAGGAAGTCTTATGAATGATCTGTATCACAAATCTTCCTTCCATAGGCAGTATCCACAAGAGCATCCTGGCTTATCAGATATTGTCAGTAACTGCCAGGGATAGGTGCTAAGTGATTCTAATCTAAGAGATTCTTCCTAAAACTAATCAACATTGTTGAACTCGTCTCTCTTGCTTCCCAATTTGAAATATTTGATGAGGAACTTCATTGCCTGGGACCACTTACAGTGATGCATCCCTGAACACAAAGGGAACAGCGTAGGCAGAGGATCATTAGGAAATGTGGGAAGCTCATGATCATTTGGAAAAAACACAGTACCAACCTATCCATAGCAGGAACTACCAAATGCTTTTTTCTCCTCCCCCTTCCTCCGTCTTTGCAGCCACCATCTCAAACTGTTCCCTTCCTGTCCACCAGTGCAAGCATCTCACAGACAAATACACCTCTATCATATCACCTTCCCTATTCACAATATCTTCTCACAGTTTGTCCTCAGTAGGTGGCACTTTCCCAGACCCTGAGAGGCACTTCAGCAGGGCTGTGCTCAGTCTCTGGTAAGGCTCCCTGGTCCTAGTCTTCAACTCTGCCATTTAATTCAGTTATTAATACCTCAGCTTAGGGAATAATATTAGTAAGAAGAGGTTGGCGAAAGCTGATTCACTATTGCTGCTAATCTCTGCCATTCTGCAAGCTCCACTTGTCCCCAAAGATCTTATCTATACCAGCACTGAAAGCTGTGGCAAGTGCCTTGCCCTGGCGGCAACCATCCTATCTGATGGAAAGGCTCATCTGTGGGCTTTGCCTCCTTTCGTACGCAAAATGGACGTAGTTGGATAGAGCTGATTAAAGCATGTCTGGACTTGGACTAGTACATCATTGCAACCCCTTGGAACTAGCAACATTAGACAATCCTCACACCCCAGGTGGATCTTCTCCTATAGGCCTAGTTATACCTACCCTGCTATCCACTGCACTGACATGAATCATAGATATCTTTATGGGCAGACATGCTGATGTACTGTATAATTGCATAGACACTGCCCCTCATGAGCCAGATTTTCCCTGGTGAACAGTGCTGGTGGCTCCTGCTGCGAACAGAGAAAGCAGAAACTGTCAGTACTACTCTGCTGCAGAGAAAGACATGAAACAAGCAACCACACTGCTGTCGCTTGCACACTGCATGAGGAGAGGCCACTTGGACAGCTACATCCCATGTTTTCTTGCAGGAAGAAAATTCAATGAGGTGTGAAGTTGTTAGAGCCCTAATTTCAACCCTGTGACATATCAAGCACGGAGTCAGAGAATACCAGGTTGGAAAGGACCTCAAGGATCATCTGATCCTAAGATGGAGTTGATAGGCAAGCCTTTAAGACACTTAAAGAAAGCTCCTAAAGAAACTTCAAGCACTGCTTATTGGCAAATGTCAACATGATGTAATCACCACCATAGAGTACACACCAGATTTCCTGTGCACTGGACCAGTAACCATCAGCTTTGGGTCATAAGCCATATTTGTCCCTTCCTCTGTCTCCACTGAAGCAAGGCAGGGGGAGAAATAACTTCTAGAGGGAAAGAGCTTGACCCTGCTGGCTGTGAGGAGGGGTGGGAGGACAATCACCCTCTTTCTTCTCCTTGTAGCAGAGTCCTTGTCATGCAGAGAAAAGCTCATGGGGACAACAGTCTCCTGAGATGCAAACTTCCTCAATGAACAGCCCCAAAGGGCCAAACCGGCTCAATGGCTGATCCTTAGACTAGTGACCTGAAGACAGCACTCCTTCCTGAGCAGCTAGAACATAGAGCCATATGGTTTAGAAACTGGATCTCTAATTTTCTTTAAGGGGGTGGAGGAAACTAATCAGCATAAAACAGTTGTCAAAGGCTTATGTTTCAAGATCCAGAGACACTGTGGTTGAAGGCCAGCCTTGGGGACAAAAGGGAAAGGGACTCACCACATGAAAATTTCAGTATTTCAGGAGACTGAGAGTTACAAATGCTAACACTTTTCTTTGTCACTTAAAATTTGGGTTCTCCACAGTGATTTCAAGGTGAAAATATTTGGGGCCTATTACTTATTTTCTGAACATCTGATGCCTCTTTATAAACCCTATGATTCAATACTGTTCCCACATGTGAATATCCAGCAAGTCTTGGGATGTAAAGAACTGTGTTGACCTGCATAAGCCCAAGCATTAATGTATAGAGAAAAGGCTCAAAAACTCCCATACCCAGGGGTTTCCAGAAACAAGTAAATGAATGCAACCACTAAAAGAAAAGAAAATGCAAGTGTCCTTCCCAAAATCTTACAATAGTTAAATTTGCTTTCTATTGATTAACCCAGCTGGCTTAGAAAGATAAAAAATAATGAGATTTTTTTAAGAAAAAATATTTTAAACCATTTTAAAAATATATCTTTCTTCTGTCCTCTCCCTCCCTGATATAAATATTACATTCATAAATCCAGCCTGGGATAAAATGCTCTCCTTATTTATACGATTGAGTCCCCAGATGACACGGTCGCCTGTGAAGTTTTGCCAACTATCCAAGCCTGGTACTATGAGCATTTCACACTACTTCTTGTGTCTTGCTTCATTCCTAAATGAGTTTTAAAGTGTTGGGCCTCTGGTGGTTTTTCATGAGCCTTCCTCAGGCACAACTTCCTAAGTGAAACTTAGGGTTTCACTAAAAAAAAAGGAAAGGCATTTAGTGCTGCATATGTAGAGGCAATTTGCCAGCCTCTAAAGACAGACATTTCCCATAACATCCTGCCCTATTTAACCAGCCTCTTTATCACCTTGAAATTGAAAGCAAACAGGGGAAAGTATGATGGGAATCATTTTTAACAAGCTGCCCTTACCCGTAAGTGAGTTTCACTCAAACCCACAATTCTTTAGTGCTTACACTACTGACAAGCCTGGAATCTGAACCTTGAGACCAATAAATATCGTAAGATAATTCCCAGCTCCAAAGACTTTGGGCAGGAAAGGCTTTGGGAATAAGATCCATCACAAGCAATGTGTAAATTCTGCACTCCAGTTTTCTCAGAAGACAGGCTACTTCTTAGCTTCCCTTCTCATTTCAACTTTCTGTCATTTAGACATCCTTTAAAAATTATATGGTTCTTACTGTTAAATTATGAATAAATAATATGACTTTTCCTGCCCTTTAAGATACATTCTCATTATACATAACTTGCTTAAAGGAGCATTGACTTATTATGGAAAAAAATGTATCATGAATTTATAGTCAATTTGGGTCTGATCATTGCCTATAAATCTCTTCTGACACGACCATTTCCCATAAAATACTCTCTCATTACTTCAGCCAAGGCTCCAAGTAGCCTGCTTGCTCAGGCTGATCACCTGATTTTTTCTTTTTCTTCTTTTTCGCCATACATCTCAACTTTATACTATCACTGTCAAGACCCTAATCAGTACGCTGAATAATGTTAGCTGAAGGCTTAGTGTCCCTTTACGCATCTGCAGACCCATCTCCATTACCCTATGGACCTCCCGCCTCACATGACTGCAGTGTTTTGGTAACTAGAAGCTTCCAAGCTTCCAAAGACCTTTTCTTCAGATAGTATAGCTTCCCAAAATATCCTGAATGATGTGGCCTGACATATGCCTCTGAAATGAAATGCAGACGAAGTAACATTTGTCATGTTATTCCCCAAGTTGGTTATTGGGTTGAAAGGGCTGGAGAGAAATTGTGGAAAGCTCTTACAGTTAGATTTTCCCTGAGTATTATCCAGTCTAGCTTTAACGGAGTTACGTTAGAAATGAACTGGTGGGTATATGCATTAGTGTATACCACCAGCCTGGTGTGAGGCTGACCTGCATAGGAGTGGAGCTGGTGCAGCTCATCTTCTACATCACATCTAGCTGATAAAAATAAGGAGAAGAAAAAAACAAGCGTTGTAATGGAAGTGTTAGACATGACACAAAGTACCATCCCACATAGACAGGTTGTATTAAAAAAAATATCTGTAGTGTCTTTATTGATTATTATTAATCCTGCAGGACCTTTTTCATACTGGCTAAACCTGTTATATACAACATGCACAGCAAAGGTGATACACAAGCTACTTAAGATGCTGCTAGCCCAGAGCTAGGAGCTGAGGGCCGTAGAACCCTGCAGTGTGCATTGACGTGAGTTCACACTCAGCAGGAGGTGGGAACTCAGACCTTGCATAGAAGCAAGCTACTTCCAAGAAGCTGAAGTAGAGTTTTGTTTCATGGAAGAGCAGCATCTCCAGGTTCCTCCTGAGCTCCTAAGCATGTGCATAACCACTAATCTGGGGTAAAAAATATAGCCACTTACTACCCTTATAACTTTTTTAAGCACCTTTATGTCAAATATGGGACAAATGCATCATGTATAAGACAACCACGGACCATAATATTAATTACCAAGTCATTACAGTCCATACTGCATTTTCTAATCTGATAGTTCTTCAGTAATGAACATGACGGTGTTACTCAGGTCTGATTTTTTCCCCAGTGAAGCCAACAGTAGCAAAACTTCTGCTAATTTTAGCTGAAAGCACAATGATGTACTTTAAAGGCCATGAATAAAGCTACACTGCTAGTCTCAAACTTCCTGCATTACCAACTCTTGCATCCCTATTGCAAATCTCAATATATTTAGGAAAGAATGCTAAAGCTCTTAGACTCCTGTGATCAGAGGAGGAGATCAGCTTTTGTTTAGAAAAATAAACAGAGAAATAATCTTGGCTTTTCAGCCTGCAGAGGAAAGCTAGAAAACATGAGACTCCAAACTTGTTAACAAAAGTCTTAAAATGTTTTATGCTTCAGATGTCTTGATTTTTTAGCTCTGTTTCATTAAAAGCCTACATGTAGAACTACAAAACTATGCTCCTAATAAATACATGTGTGGCAGATGCTCAGTAAATAGTTTTCCCAATAAAAAACAGATTTTGGAAGCATAACGAGTGCCCTTATCACTACTACCCAATATAGTTAAGGAGTGGTGGCCAAGCACTCCAGCAGACTTTAGGAGGGGTTGCATGTTAGTAGTAATTACACAACTTATCTGGATACAGTCAGTCTGTGTTCATTGTATAGTAATGATATTAATTCCCTAAGATCCCACAGCCTTTATAAAATACTGAGAACTTAGAGGTAGGAAAACTGTTCTTATTAACTTTTTAGTCCAGTCTGATTTTAACTGCCCTTTTATGCTAGGCCCTCTTTAGTCCTCTTTGGCAGTAAATACCCTCTTAAACACTTTTTACGCTGCCACTGGAATGAGAATCAGGTCCAGTGAGTCCAAACAGAAATGCAAAAAGAAACCAAATACTTTTAAGGTTTAATCACCTTCAGCATAAATCTCCCCCATATAGAACAATAACAGCGTGGTTCCAGCCATCCAACACTGGATTGTTTCTCCAATTGTCCCCTTTAATTAGCCTTTCTGTCCCCTGGTGCTCTTGGTTTATTACTTCAGTTGTAAACAGGACATTATTCAAGACTGTTTCAGGCTAATTGCCCTACAAATATTAAGAGTCTGGCTATTAAGTGGTCATAAATGAGCCTTTGTAACTACTAGATGGTTAGTAAAAATAATGAAATGCAATTGTTGTATGTAAATACAAGTGAGCAGTGTAATATTTTATAATGATGACTATTTAATTGAAAATTAGGTCCAATATTTCAGGATTTCTGACAATATTGCCATATTTGTAGAAACAGTCCTTTGAAAGCCAATTCTGTTTTTCTTCTCCCCCACCCACCCCCAAGGAATTCTGTGCTAGGTTCAGCCCCAGGTGCACAAACTGAATTCACCTAGACCACTAGTTTCCTTGAGAAACCCGGTCTTGGCTCCTCAGCTCAAGAGGTTGACCTGGGCCTCAAAGGTAATGAACATCCTCAGAAGCTGTGAGGTCTGCAGATACTTAGCATCTCTGAAAAGCGCTAAACCTACGTGATGCTATGTTCATCTGAGGCACAGCAAGGAAAAGAATCATGAACCTGAATAGGCTTTTCTGTGAGCTCTGGGATAATCCAACATGTTTGCATGGTGCACATATGGTCAGGTTTGCTCAACCCAGCTCCATCAAGTCTCATCTCACCATTTTGTGCAATGTAGTTATATGGCCAACATAGGCTATATTTTTTCCTAGAAGAATTGGGTGCATTACACAGCAAAGCAGTGCAGGACAGACAGACAGCTGGGTCACAGATGTCCTAGGCAGCAACAAAAACATTCAGAGCCACAAATTAATAAGGATGCTGTGGTCTATAAAGCTCACTAGCATGTGCTACAAGGAAAAATATGAATGCCAGCAATGGGATAACACAAGCAGTAAAATACGTGTTTCAGTAACTATCACTAGTAAAAATTTTCTTCAAGTAATCACACCTTAGAACAAATTAGTTGACAACTAATTATGTAGAGACAGCCCTTGAGCTCATATAATCCCTGCCAAATTGCACCAAGTGAGGAGTGAGGACCTGTCCTACAAGTTGTTATACAAACAAACAATTTAACATGTTGTTCTATTGTATTTAACCCAATGCTGTTGCAAGCAGAATATTTCAGTGAGTAAACCCAAGTATTTTAAACCAGAAACAAGATAGCTCCAAGGGCTAGACAAATCCCCAACATAAACATTTCTATTGGTGTCCTCATCTGTGAAGTGACTTGTTATAATGCTGACTAATTAGTTTGTAAATTTTGCTGTAGGTTCTTTTTCTTATCTCACCTACATTTTGTTGGCAAAGTCCAAACAAGCATTAAGCTCCTCCTGTTATCAACTAATTGCTACAAGAAGCTGTGACCCTTTAAACTCCACAATCCTTAGAGGAGCAGAAAACTCCTCTGCTGTATTAGCTCATAAGGCCTCTTTCTTTAATTA
This sequence comes from Coracopsis vasa, assembly GCA_026283785.1. NCBI lineage: Eukaryota > Metazoa > Chordata > Aves > Psittaciformes > Psittacidae > Coracopsis > Coracopsis vasa. The sequence continues at coordinate 18,047 of JANHGB010041922.1, forward strand.
GAACTGGGAGACTGAAAATCCCAATTTCAGCTTCCTGTTACCATTCTCATTGATTCCTGTATCAGGAAGAACATAGGAGCTACAGAAAACAGTATGGCCCATTTCAGCCTGGAGGAGGGGTTGTTTGCTTGACACCTGGCCAAAGTTTTGATATGCAACAGGGTGCAAAGCTAATCCCATTCATACAGGCTAGTACAAGGTGAAATAGTGTATGTTCATGAAGCCCCAAAATGCATGTGTTTGTTACATTTTTTTCAGGACTTCTTTAATAATCACTGAGCACTTCTTGAGCTAGATACCCTCACAAACCCTTCTGAAAGCAGACATTGTCACAGACAGAGATGCATCATTAGAGGTTCCTGGCTTGCATGATTTTCGAGAGGAGTAAAATGAAACACCTCTAATCATCTGGGTCCAAGTGATTTGATTGTATGAGGAGCTTTTGTCAGGAGTGGGAATTATGGTCTCTCATTTCCAGCCCTGTGCTAATGGCATAACCCAGTGGACTGTCTTTCCTTATCCAGAGCTTGCCATTGAATTCAGGTTTTGGTGTTGCTGTTGAGAGTACAGTTAATAACTTCAAAATAAATTAATAAAGAACAGGATCTCCTGTGGAGTTCTTGTCTCTAATTAAGTGGTGGCAGGGGAAGCATGTACTGCAGTAAGAAATAATTGAAACAAAGAACCTTTCATTTTTATCAAGCTATTTAGCATTTTGGCATCCTCCCAAAGGCATTTACTATAATTGGAAACATTTTAAATCGCCTGATTTAAATCTGCAGCCCCCTCTCAAGCACATGGTCACATTGAAAGGGTAAGGCATTGTTCATGAGTTAGGCTTTAACAGGAGAGCAAGTTGGGAGGATATGGTGGTCTTATGTTCTATTGAAAGAGCTAAATGAGGGTTTTTTTTCAGAGAATGTTTTCTTGAGAAATATTGTTTCAGCACTGTCCATACATAATGTAAGCAAAACAAAATACAAATTTGAAACATTTATCTTGACCTATCCATTTTGAAAGTTCAGAACCATGTAATATTGTTATATAGACTAGGAAAGGTTTCCTTTTTACCCTTTAGCCTCCAAGCCTAAACACTATACAAAAAGTAATATCTAGGAATGAGAGAAATATGTTAATCCTACCTAGGAAATTTATTTTTCCTTCCACTTCAATTCCCCAAGAAAACTAAACACATCTTCTGCAGGAAAAGACAAACCGGTTTTTTTGGGGTTTTTCTTCAGTCAGGTCAGAAAAAAAAGTCAATTACTACACAACTCTAAAATGTATACTAAGAAGAAATGCTTGTACTAATGCCCCAGGTGCAGTAATGTGCTGAAAGGTTTTTATGTAAACACAATGCTGTTGTACACTAGGGGATGTCTCCAGCATCCATTTCGTCACTGACTTCTCTGCCTGTGTTGTGTGACCTATTCCTTTGACTCACATTCTAAGGTTTGTATCATATACCATAATAACTTTGGCTCTCTATTCTACCAGGGGTAACAGCAAACTCTGACCTTCCAAAAAATTTCACCCTTGTGCACTCTCATGAACTGATCAGTAGCATAAATTCCAAGAATGGAGCAGGATCAAACACATCGTAGCCATGAGACGTGCGGAAAAATGTTCTCGAAAGAGATGAAGAGGAGGAGACAGGAGCCAAAGCTGGAGAAGAAAGATACTTAACAGTAATAGAGACAGGCTATAAATGCCAGCCACATGAAGAGCAAAAAAAGAAGTCAGGGGAAGTGTTTGTAAGTAAATATGAAGAGTGGGAAGAGTGAGGACAGATGCAGCAAGAAGAAAGGCATGCACCCTTTCAGACAGATGGCCACAGCTTTAGATAGTGAAACTTCAAAATGGATATTCCCTTAACTGAAATGGAAGAAGGAGAGTCCTAGCAGGGAAACATGCACTCCATGTTCCTGTAGAATAATCCAGCGGGAAGGCTGCACATCACAAATGTTGCTTATTTGATGAAATATTTGCAGGAAAATTAAGAGGTATTCCTGTGAACGTGACTGCAAAATGGTGGTTTTGTAATTCATGGACTAATTCATGGACTATATTGTCCCAAAACCTTCTCTATTTTGTATGAGAAGGGGAGCCATAGCAACAAAAAAAGTTTGTGAAAGAAGCATTGAGGGAAGATATACGGGCTTCTCTTCATAAGCAAAATAGGCCAGATGTAGGTTTGGGTATAAAATACCCAAAATACATTTAGAGACAAGGAAAGAAAAATCACTAATTTGCTATAGATTTTTGGAGGCTGAAGACCGTCATCAAAAAAATGGTAAAAATACTGTTGGCTTGGAAAAGGAGGAAGAAAGTTGCTTTTTGATTGTACTCACTAATCAGCCTCGGGGATGACTTTCTCCAAGACCTATTCTGCTTTCTTTCACATATACATTCATTTTCCGAAAAGGATTTACATTTCAAAACTGCAATTGAGCAGCACCACTTATTCATAATATTAAGACTTTTTAAGTAGCCCCTTGAGTAAGGACATTGAGAATGCTTTGGATCTTCAAAGTCAAGGTCTGTGTGTGACTTTGCTCTCCTAAAGCTTTTCTACAGAGATACATTATATGCATTTTGCTCTGATTGGGTCTAAAGGTTATCATTCTTAAGAAGTACAAAACTCAGGAGGACCAGAGCCTGGGTATCTGAGGAGACAGCTAATCACTCGCTGAGCTTCTCACCTCAAACCCTGATTGTCTGTTACTGTAGATCATAAAAATAATAACCCAGGAACACCTTCAGCAATTCTATCTATCTTAACCCTCCATCTCATCCCAAAGAAGGAGCTGACTATTCTGTTACTTTCTCACTTCTCAGTATCCCAGATCTGTTTTATGTATCAGCTCTGTTTTCCTCTGGTACCTCAGAGAAGGATGCTGCCTTCCACGTGTTTTGGTAGGTGAGGATTGCTGCTTGTAGGTCTTCTGCTCCTGAGGGCTCCCATCCCTTCCAGCTGTGATCATGAGTGATTCTGGAAAGAAACATTAGACAGGCTCACAGCACACAACACGCCACCACTGGGTGACTGCTGATCCATTAAGCGACTTGTTAAAATCAAAAAAGCTCCTACCTAGAGTTACATCTGCTGACTCTGTAGGATCTCAACTCCCCACTTGAGAGCAGGGGACATTACCAGGTGTGCTGCACAGGAACCAAACTCCCCTGCCTCAGCACCCAGTGCTTTTCATTTGTTACTTGAGGAGTCTGCTTCTGTGTGAGATTGTTAGCATGCCACCATGGGGTTTCTGCAATATTTAGAAGCAACTGTTATGAAACTGTTTAGTCTACATCTGAAGAAGAAAAGGTGCTTTATCTACCATTACCCATGTTTTCACCTTCCTACGTAGTGTTAAAATAAAAAGTATACAAGTGCACACATGTCAGAAACAGTTTTTTTCCTAAAATGGACCAATAATGCCCACATTTGTCAGATACTTGGAATTTCAAAAAGCAACCTCAAAGGGCACTGGCAAGAAATGGTAATATAGTTAAATGGTTAATACCTAAATGTTTATAATTCCAAACCCATTTTTACTCATACATATTAATACCTTTCAAATCATGAGCTATGTTTTTGGCTGGAGGGAGGGAAGGTGGTGGCTGAGGGAATGATTTGCAAAGTGCTGGGTTGTTTCTATTTCAAGCTCATAAGAGTGGAAAGTGACTGGGTTTGAGAAAACTCACAAGTTCTGTTTAAAAAGATGTGTCCCTCACCTTGTCATTTCTGTATGGCAGTATTTTCCTGTACATATGTTTAAACCAACCCTTGTGTTTCCTGAGCTAATCATACCCATGCAAAGAAAAAGTAACTTAGAACCTGTAGTTAAAACAAACATATGTCAGAGGAATATTTAGAGCTTCTTCTATGACTAACTAAACAAACAACTTTCTCCACTTGTCCAGGATCTGCTGTGGTAGAACAACAGTGGTACAGCAGCTGTGGTGGAAGGACTGGGCTGTATTGCATATTGCAAGCATCAACCAACTCCCCAAACGCTATGGCTATGTAAAGAGTCGTGAAAGATCCTTTCATGATTTACCCTGATGGCAGTTCCTTGAAAAGAGGGCATGTGAACCCAAAATGTACTTGTAGCTATAGCTTCTGGCCTTTCAAATGATAGCAAGTTAAAGGCTAAGTTCTGTTTCTGACTTAGGTCTATAGTGGGAAATAGAGCACGAACTGACTTTTTGTTAAAAGTCTTAAACAAAAATTCCTTATATCTGGAAAAAAAGAATGACTGTTTTTCTACTTTCCCCACATAAGCATGTCTTATTTAACTATTCCAAAATATGACATCCTAGGAACATTATTAGAACTTTCTGCTAGAAATTATTCAACAATATATGACTTTCTTTAACAAATGTTAGTCTGATAATAGTTGGATAAGTAGTTCCATGCCAGAATACAGGTGAATATCAATGTATTCAGAAGTCATATTTGGGGTTTTTTCAATTCAAACCCATTATTATATCATACTTTATTTTCTGATATAAGCCCATGAAACTAAAACCACCTAAACAGAAAAAAATACAATTACTGAAGCAAGGAAAGCAGTTAACTTTTAGAGCAGAAAAATTGAACCAAGAAAGATAAGCAATTCTGCAGATTCTACTAAAAGATGTTAATTATATAAAAGGAGATATATTGTCATCTATGCACCAATATATCAAAGTCAAATCATCATCATCATGTGACTCAGAAGTTTATTTAATCCCAGAGACTGATGCTGCCAAAGGAGAAAGTGATACTGTCAAAGGGGAACAGATGTTATTGCCTTTAATAAAAATCTAACCACATTTACCAATTGAGACATCTCATTTATTATTTAATTAGATTAGGATCAATTTTTCTGAAATACAAATAAATAATTTTAAGGGGAAGGTTGCTTGGTACTTTTCCTCAATTGTACAATTATTTTGTGTCTGCTCTGGGTGATACTAGATATTACTATGGGTAGCTTCATTGGTCAGAAAACCATGTATGAACAGCAGCCTGACTGCTACCACATGAAGACTAGTTTAGGCTGGAAAAGTATGGTCACTTGCTAGTGCTGTTTGGAGGCCTGCCAAATGACAAAATATTCCCCTTCTAGTGTCTGTTCTGCATTCGAAACAATCACAAAACAAGCGAAACTCAAGTACCAATCAACCTATAAGTTACTGGCAGTTGGAGGGATGTCTGTTGCACTGTGTATTTTGGAAGCTGGGACTATCACCACCAGGCATATACCACCTGCTGAACAAAGGAACTTTCTTATGACAATTTGTTTTCTTCTCATTTTACTTAGATACGTTAACTGCTCTGAAATGTGTTTTTCATTTTTTTTCACAGATACATTTTTGGGGGTTCATAACTGTAACAGAGCAGCGTTGTCAATAATATATTTTAAAGCAGTAGATACTGGGTAACGTATTTGCCTGAATTAATTTGTTCCATTAACATACATAAAAATTCCCATTGAAGTTGATGAAAATACTCTCACTACTTCAAACAGAAACAGGATTGCACTTATTACAAGCTTTACAAGAAATTCAATATTGATTTTAATAGTCAGGCAAGAAGATATCATGCTGAAGACAGGAATCTTCCCAGTGCAGTTGCTCAAAGCCTTTCTAGAGGTGGGGGACATATAATACACCTGGAACACAAGCAGTCTTTATAGTCTCTATATAACACGAGTCTTTATAGACAGTTTTACCTATCAAAATACAAGAGCTGTTTGGGATTCATAAACATATTCACAACTACACATGACTTGTCCAAACTCTCATAAATACCAGCAGCACAAACGGAATAAGAATAGTATCAGTATGAATTGCATGCTTTTACTTACAGTAATGTTTGTGAATATTTGGTTTTATTGTAACCATATGTAGTCGCTGCATCTGATAATTTAGCTTTCAAAGGATGGTGGTTCCTGGAGCCAAGGTCAACATTTGTTGTTAAATTCAAAGATCCTAAAATGAAAGTATTAAAATTGTTTATGAGAGACACGTTCATACAGTTTGTTGAATATCTTCAACTTCTTGTAAATACACAACTGCTGAAAGTGAAACAAACTCTCCTTCCAAAGAGCAGTTTGCAGTCTTCAGTGAAAAAGAATACCAAAGCCTCCAGTGTAAAATACAAGATGTTCTTTATTCAAAAAGATGCACTTTAGGCTTGATACATTCCTTAAATCTCAGTTGAAATGCAGAAAATCAGCAAGACAGAGAAAGTTTCAACCTTGAAATGCAACTATTCTAGGTTTAGGTTTGATGTATGAAGAATGAGACATTCAGAATTGGTATCCCTCAGTTTTCCCAGCAGAAAGTGGACCAAGAATATCCAATTCTTCCAGTTTATACCTAACTGGGTTATCTAATGCTAAACCACCAAACGAAATACATATATTGCCCCCAGTTTGAAAACAGCACCAGGGAATCCAGTAGAGAGAAGAACTATTTTTAGTTCATCAAACATAACAGCATATGTTTTATATTCCTTTCAGTTTTAATGCATCCAGTTTAGTCTTTCATTAATCGAAACCAAGTTGAGTTTCTGAACTATAACAAATTCATTTTATAAATGGCTTTCTCAGAAAAGAAAAGGTCATTCCAAAATTTAATTAGAAAACATGTACCTGAAGCAAGCTAGAACACTAATTTAAACATGATATACCAGAATCAAAGCAGAATAGATCCTGACTACTCTTTGTTGGCTGCATCCTTGTAAGACTTTTTGGACCACATCCAAGATAGCACTAGAGCGTGTGTTTTCTCTTCTTTACTTGCGTGGAACTTCACATCAGCTTTCCCAACCTAACTTTATTGTTTCTCCTCTCTACTCCTGTAATTTCCTCATGGCTTCACCTGCTTTGCTGGGAAGAGTAACTAATTCGTACTGTCTCTCAAGAAAGTCCCCTTAGTATCATTAGTCCTTCACACCTATTGACTTGTGCTTGATGCTTCATCTTGGGAATCATGGCTTAGCATCTGTGGTAGAAGTAGACCCAGTATCCCCTTTTGAATCTGGCAGAAATTAGCTGTACTTGTCATTTCCCTGCTGTCATCATGCAGACGGGATGAAACTTCAGCATGTGCTTAACGTAAAACACAGGAGAGAACTGCTAATTGAGATACGACTGCAGGACCCTGCGTTCCTGTGTCACAAAGGTGATCTGATAAATCTCATCCCATACATTCAAATGCTTTCATGAACAGCATAGTTTCCAAAATTGAAATCCATGTAGCAGTATCAGGAAACAACTACTCTGAAATTAAGATGTTATTTTAAGCAATTAAACAAGTGGAACAAGTCATGGCCCCATTTCAAGATCTGTTTTTGAAGGGATGGTTAGCTGGTGAAAAAAAGGACTTCTAAGTAAAAAATTGGGAAACTTGGTACAATCTTATCTGTGCTCCTACCTGCTTCTTTACTACATACAGGGAGTGTTCAAAGGCAGCAACCATTCTCTAAATAACTTCAAAAGTTATTACCTTGAAATAGAGGCAGGCACAGCATCTTCTGTCTTCCCAGCTAGCAGACAGGCTCACTTACCACCACCTGCCATGGAAACCCTGCAGCACCATCAGACCTGCATTCCCAGACTCCAGTCAGTAGGAAGGCAGCCCTGGGCCACACTCCAGGACATTACAGCTACATTCTGCCTTAAAGCTGCACCATGGGCACCTCTGTTATGTCGAGTTGTGTCTGAGGCTGCTGGGGGATGACGTTTTCAGCATCCCTGTTAAAGGATCTTTTGCTGTTGAAGTAATTTTTTCCAGCTGCAGCTCACAATCCTTCAAATATAAATGATGTTTTGGCTGCAGTGAAGAAATGACAAAAATAGCCAAGGAGGACATGGAGGACAAGTGTTTACGAGAGAGGAGCCTCTAGAAATGAAATACTGCCAAATTAGCAGTAAAATTCCCTTGTGCAGCCAGAAGGATTTTAGTAGCTTCCCAGACCTGCCTTACAGATATAGTCCAAAATGGTCTCATTTTGGTTTTACCAGGATGCCATCAGAGACACTAAAGCAGAGATGTTTCATGGAGACATTCCAATGTTGGCACAGTTCTGCTATGGGACCTTGGCTGAGGACCCTGTGCACATGCCTTGTCTGGGCTCACAGCCCTGGTCCACCCCATGGTCTGTTGGCATTTGGTGTCCCTGCTCCCCAAGCTCCCCAGGGGCATGCTATGGCTGGGCTCCAAAAGGAAAGCAAATCCTGAATGCCACAGTGCTGGAACTCGCTTTTTTCCTCCCCATCAGTCTCCTGAATCCTAGGCTTGAGGAGCATGGGAGAAGGCTATGAACAAATGTCACACTAGCAGCAGCTATGGAGATAGTCTGGCAATGGCTGGGGTAAATAATACTGAGGACAAGGTGCACAAAGGAAACTAGGTGGCAAGGTTTGGGTTTAGGCTCATAAACAGTGGAAGCACTTAATTCAAATCCCAGAAGCTGCATGCCAAGGAGCTGCTCAGGTTAGTCACCAGAAATTCAAAGGGAAAGGGCTTGGCGTCAGCTTTGTGTTTTAGATGAGAACACTTTTTAAAGTATTTTAGTGTCCAACAGCTTCAGTGGGGGCAAAGGGAAAGTTCTTACCTGAAGTTCCTTCTAAAACTGTTTGCCTGGATATTCTGTGAGGTAGAAAGCAGTTTTAATTCCTCTAAGACATGGGAAGCACTTGAACGTGGGCTTACAGGCCTGTGACAGGGTGCCACTAGCTGACCCACCATTGTTAGTCCCTTACCAAAGTGCTCACAATACTCAGATTTTCTCTGTGCCCTGATGCTTGGCAATGCCAGCCCCCAAGCTGACCTGGCCTTTCTGACCCATATCTACATTCTACATAGAGAGTGCTCTCATGATATTTTCCTTAGAACAGTCACTCCAGATTTATATGGATACATGAGACAGTGCAGTCATAGGCTTCAAAATCTAAGGGAAAATTTGAAAATATTAAACTTTAAGAATTTAAAACAAACTTTAAAGACTTGAGAAGTTGTTTGAAAAAATAGCTTTGTGATGCACAAGCAAGTGTACGGCGTAGTTCTGTAACACTCCTCACGCACAGACTGCCATGAGCCATGCATGACCAGGGTGAGCCTGCACCAATAAACCACCTTCTGGGAACCACTGTGATGCAGAAGTGACGGCTGCCAAATGCACCCAAGCAATGAAGAGCGCAGTTCCTTGTTTAGCTACCTTTGCCCATTCAGACCTATACATGCAAAAACTTCCTCCTCCTATTCATTCCACCGAAAGCGTTTATAAAATGATTATGCAACCAAATGAAAGCAGGTTGCCTCTGCACGCTACAGACTCCCTGAAACTTCCCCCACTTTGTGAAAAACACAAATGTGTCTTACAATGACTGGAGCAACGCCTTCTCCCAGCTGTACGCAAGGTTGAGCTGAGCAATTACTAGAGAACGCTGCAAAGCCCTTTTCAGAAGCATAGAGACCAGCTGGTCCTCTGAAATAGATGGGAACAAGCTGAGAAAAAGGGATCTACATGGAACAAAAGAAATGGCAGCTGAGAAAAGAAGTCAGAGATGATGTTAATGAATTGATTTCCTGCCCTGGTGTGGAATATGATCCTCTTCTTTGCACGTCAGCACAAATAGATCAAGCAATGGACACCAACCTTGACCCCTTCCTGAAGTGGTCTGGCTACAAAAAGCAGTGAATTATGGATTTTTCAAGGCATCTCAGACAGTAACTAGAAAGCAAGAGAGCCATGACTGTGGCCAGTTTGTCTGAGTCCTGTGATACTAAAGCACTATCTTATACAGGAGCTTCTGAAGAAGACTTTTGAGATGGGAAAATTTCACTGAAAATACATTTTTCCCCATGCTGTGAGTTGTCTCCCTTGAGCAATGCCTCTGGTGGTAACAGACTAAACCTGGCTGGGCAAGTTGTTTCAGAACAGTTTTCAAGCTAGGGAGTCCATCTGCTTTTGACATCAACACAGATCTCTTTCCCTGGTCTCTGTCATACTGCAGAGCAGGTCAGCCATGCCCTCCGTTTAATCTGACACAATCACCACTGTCCTAATGCAGTGTGGCTTGGAGCACCTCTGGGTAATGCTCTGGCAGAAGGATAATATAAAGGTGACAGCTGTAAATCATGCATACTGCTCAGGACCAAAGTCCTGCTTGTGCCCAGTGAACCGTGCCAGAATCAGAGTGTGTACTGTAATAACAACCCAGCGCTCTTGACAAAGAGAGATTTAACACTGCCTACTCGCTGTTCCTGTCCTGACAGTGTTATGTTTTCCACACAACTGCTGTACAGCCAAACTATGAGACCATAAAAGCCCTCTGGCATCAAAGGGGAGGGAGCGGGCAGGAATCCTGCCCCAGCCACAAAGGGACTGAACTGCAGAAAAATATGATGATGTTCCACTAATTCCCTGAAACGCACATTTGTTACCTGAGGACATGAGCCCAAGAAGAACCAAAGCCTCCCAGACTGCACGTGTCTGAGCTCATCATCTGCTTTGCGCCCTGTGGCCAGCTGCCCTGCTTACATGGTGGGTTTGGTAAGGGCACATGTCTGGCACAAGCCAGGCTGGGCCTCCTGCATGCATCAGCTACTGGCTTGGTTTGACAATGAACCTTTCCAAGCAGGATGGGCACAATGGGGGCACAGCAGGGTCTAGCCAAACTCTCCCAGTCCTCAACACATCACCCAGCAGATCTTGGAGACACACAGTGTTCTTCCAGGACGTGAGCCCCAGGCACACAGTACTTCCCCACTTCACTCTGCAATGGCACTCCCCAAGCAGAGGTCCATGCACTGGCCCTGGCCCTCTGTAACATGAAAGAGTGAGCCTATTTTCTGGCATGGTTTTGTCTCTCTCCAAGCAATGCCCAGGCATATTTTGAGCTGCTGATCTCTCCCCATGGTCTCTCTGACACAGTACAGGCAGCCAATGGGAGCCCAAATGGGAGCATGATCTGATCTGGCAGTTAGATGTACTGGTGAACCTGAGTTGTCTCATGCTGAAACACCACACAGACACACTGGAGGCAGGTAGGAAAGAGTTAGCACTGTGTGCTGATCTGGGTACTGTCCACAGAGGTGGCAGAGACTGTGATCTCCCAGACTTAAAGCAACAAGTTGCCACTGACTAAAAAGCACCCCATTTTCAGTGACTGACATGGATCAGGCACGTGTCCTGTCTGATCAGCTAATCACCACCACTGCTATTACTGTGATTAACAGTTTACTGCAAAATAGAATTCCATTTTTATGGCAATCCCACTTATGCATACATAATAGAATAGCAAAAATACAGCTTTCCAGGTAGCTTGCATGGCCTCAACCACTACCCAAAACAGGTCCAAATATCCCCTACCACAAACCTCACACTTAGTCTGTGGTTGGAAAGTCACTGCAGTACATAAGTTATTTTTTTGGGTAGGGCTATAAATTTAGCAGGGGAAAGCTATTATATTTACCAAGAGGTCAGCACAAATTACCTGGGTTTTTTCCTTGAGCCAAAGTAGGCTTTTCCCTTAATGATAACAGTCAGTGACATTTTCTTTATCTGTATGATTTTGTGACTTGCTGAAGCAGATGGTGGGCTTAGTAGGTAGAATAAGCTAAGGATTCTCTTTCTGTGCTGTGCATGAAACCATCACTCCTCTGTCTTTTAGAACTTGAAATGTGCTGAAGAGAAGCATAACTGCAAAAAAACCAAACTCACTTTCAGCATGCACTTAATGAAAGAAACCCCATAGGTAGGGAGAAAAGGTGAGCTGGAAGACTTGGGCTGGCATCTCCTGTTGCATCATTTTCTAGGTGCCTGAGGAACAACCAGTGAAACAGAGGTATCTGCAGAAAAGACAGATTCAATTGAAATTTCTGTCCTTCCTCTGCACTTCCATAAAGATTGTGGCTGTTTGAATCTGGGGAGTTTAACTCGGGTCAGTCTCAAGTCAGGAGGGATAGCTCTTTAAATAAACTGCTGAGCTCACACAGTATATTTTCCGTGAATGCCAGGCATAGGTTTGGTATCTCTTAAACAAGATATAGTAGCTCCTGGGAGAGCTTTAAAATCCCGCCCTAGAAAGGCGCGGTATCGGTATATAACGCCGGTAAAGGCCGCATGAGCAGCACGACCCTGCCATCTCCTGGTGCAGAGCCCAGTAGCATCGGTCTTGGTCTGTGTAAATATTAAAACGCCAACAGGAACGTGCATTTTCGTGCCTGGCTTTCATTCGTGTTGTGGTAACTCCTGGTAGCCACAAGTCCAGGATGCTGTGCACGGTGCCCCAGCCCTGCAAAGCCGCACCAGTAATTGTGTGAGTGTGAGCCTGCCGTACTGGGCTTTTGGAGCGGGTCCACACCATACAAGCCCATGTCACATTTAGAAACAGAGGGCAATGCCTCCATAAATAGAATGATGGGGAAAATTGACTTATTGTTGTCTAAGGAAAAAGTGTCTGTTAGCTGTCAATCAGCCACTGGAAAGCATTCATGAAAAGCAAAATCATTCACCATCTGCCAAACCTTGTCAGTAACGTGTGGTTCAGTGAAAATGCCTTCAGTTATCTGTTAGCAGGAAAGAAGGCTTAATCTTCTAATTTACTAATTTATGTGCAAGTTCTTAACATTCACTAATCAATGGATGTGCCGCAGATGTTTTACTTCTCTTCCAAACAGAGCTAGCTGCATGTATTACCCACTCAACATACATATTTGAACTTCATCTCTGCAATGAATACCAGAGTGTAAAAGAAGGCTTTGGTAGAACTGCATCAGGATTCAGTCCTAGTCTCGATTCAATTAATGTCAAAACTCCTGTTTGATTTCACTAATGCCAGGATTTCATACTCAGTAGGATCAGAGCCTTATATCTATTAACTATCACAGCATGAACTGTGATGTGCAACTGTGCTATTGTGAGCGTGCAAAGATTTGCAATGTCAATTGTTTGAAGAAATCCAATGAACTATTCTGAATCACAGATACACTGGAAGAACTCCAGATCTATTTGTTGTCTCACCATGAACAGAAATAAAAGAATAACTTAATGCTTATTTCAGCTCTCATTCAGATTTTTAGCTGGAGCATCAGAGTTCACCTTGGCCACCTATGTGCTCATTTGTTACTGTTGAAAATACCCATAAGCCTACTGCTGAGGCTTTCTGATTGTTAAACAAAATGCTGTTTCAGCCAGGACTTTAGAGACTCCCTTGACAGAAGGAAAGGGGAAATGGACCTGTCACTTTCACGTGTTACCATCCTCAGTTACCAGCTGCGACTGACAAAACTAATGAGAAGGTATCCCAACACCACCCCTAAGCTGCAGATATCTCAATACCTTTTCATGGGAAAATCCCGGATCCATGTCTGTCAAGTCAGGTTTGAGTGCAAGACCCTGAGTTAGTCTCCTCTCCCCATCACTGCCACCCTGCTGGGCAGCTCTCCCCTGTCCTTCCAGAGCAGCATCAGTGCCCGACCCTCTGCAGCACCTGTATGCCAGAGTAAACAACCACCCCACGATGCAGAGCCCCAGATCAGGAGGGAGGTGTTATACTTCAACAGCTGCACCATGCCTTGAAAAGACATGTTCCCCTGTAGCAGCTGCAGCAGGTCCCACTGCATCCAAGCACCCGGACGCTGTCAGGATGAACCACGACATCACACCTCTCTGGAAAGTAAATGTCTTTTCCCTGTCCCCATTACCCAGCCTAACTCCTCCAGGCTTCTGATAACTTGAGAGACTTTCACATATTTGCTCTCTGCTCCTCGGTGGGACATCTCTGTTGGAAAAATAAAACAGACATTGATGGGAAATTCATGCAAATATGGAGGTAAATAAGGTTTTCTTCTGCCACCCCCACTGGAGACAGCAGAGCCCCAGCCCTGGCTAAGAAAAAATTAAGCCTAAATGAAAAATGTAAGGCCTAATTCTGCTGTTCTCATTCAGGCTGAAAAGCCAGGTATTCCCCAGCAAAAACTGCACCAGAACACCATAAGAACAGCCATCACATCAGTCCCTTAATGGTAATAGGACTCCCTCAGGATGAAACTAGCATTCGTAGAATCATAGAATGGTTTGAGTTGGAAGGGACCATTTATTTCCAACCCCTCTGCCATGGTTGCTCAAAGCCCCATCCAAACTGGTTCATGGGATAATAAGCTGGTATTCTCATGAATTCTGATTTCTTATGCCAGATTTGTCTCATGAAGGGGCAGACTGGGGGGGGGGGAGATTGGGGAGACTGCTCAGCCTCCATGGTTGAGAGTGCACAAAAAGCTGCTCCTCATGACAGGAGCCTGGTCACCCTGTTGGAGAAAAGGTGGAGTCTAAAGTACACTGCCAGCCCTCCATGTACCCTCAGCCTTTCACAGACATGAGGAAGAGGGTTTTCAGAGTTATTTAGAAGGTTGAAAGCTGCAAGAGATGCCCATCAAGACGTTAAAAATCTCCTAAAGCAGGCAATGGATATTAGAAACCAAATCTGCTTACAAGCTCATACAAATCCTTCACTCTTCAATACAGTCCTTTGAAGACCTAGCCCACTATTGCATCACATAAGTAACCCTATGCCCACTAAGCGCAGCAGCTGACATTTTGGCTAATTTTTATACATATTATTTTTATATATTTAAAACAGTTTATATTTTATTTTTATATATTTTATATGTAATGAATCATTCATTAGGCCTGTTTGGGAAAGAAGGAACTATTCACTCTTGTCCTTCACTGCTTATCACCCCAGGAGGACTGAAGGGGACCTTGCCCTCATAGCTAGAGGGAAAATTGCTTCCTGATGACAACAGCTGCTGTGCTCTTGTACCCTGAGGTACAGATATGCAACACTGCTTATACCACAGACAGATGTAAGAAAGAGTTTGTTTTTTTGAAAAAAAAAAAAGAAGTAATAAGAAAAAATAAGGTGTGAACATTTTATTTCAATTTACTCACTTTTTAATGTGCTGTTTTGCTTTTGAAATCAGGGTTCTTGGTGCAAATCAAACAGACGAATCCACCAAATGACAGTGATGGTGGTGTCCCTTCCTGAGGATGTAAGATCCCAGCCAAGGGTCATTGAGATCACAGGACAACACGGGAACCGCTTTTGATACACAAACAGTTTTAGTTTACCCCATCTGCAAAGGTTCAAACCCCAAAATGTTTCAGGCTGCCAAGGGCACAGGACTCTCTGGCTGGACAGATGTCATACTGTAATGGGAGCCCTGAGAAATGAGAGAAAAATCCACAGCAACAAGATGGACTTCAAAAAGCAAAAAGATTGAACTTTAAAAAGCAGCAGCTTGGGCTGTGATTTGCTTTCATTTGCAACCTCCAAATGCTACAGCAGTTTTTAAAAAGAACTCAGGCTAAAAACAGAAAGCAGCTGCCCCATTTCTTTTATATCCACTAGTGCAGGCACTTCACCCCAAAGCGTAGCTCAGTGCCAGCATCTACAGGAAGTTAAAATTTGCAGTATGCCTGCAATGCACATGCTTCAGCTGGTATTTAACTGTCCTCACAGCAAAGTATTTCCAGGAGGAAGAAGTGATTTTTCATACTCAATGAAGGCAGAAGATACAGGATGTTTAGGTTCAGAAACAGCAAAAGTATGTGTCCCTTGCAGTAACACTGTTGTCAGTGGTAGCAAGATATTATTGCCTTACTTTCATATGCTTTTACCTAAAGCTCAAACCATTTTACAAAGGTGGGAAATTATTGGCAATACCAGAATTGAAGTGTGAAGAAACACTACCAAAACACACAGCCAATGCGTATCAGAGCTATTCCCTACTATCTTGCCTCCATGAATGATTTCTGGCATTTCATACAATTTGAATGAACGTTCTTTTATTTCAGTTGTTGATATATGAACATTACTTTACAATTTTATTTTTCTGTCTGTAAACAGATGTGTCGGGGTAAAAATCAAAGTTTCTGAATGACCTGGGGATTTAAGTGTATTCGAAGTATGGCCTTCTAAATGTTATGTTACTTAAGGACCGCAAGCTATAGGACACAGTAGCTGGTGGAGTATACAAAAGCAAGTGATG
The DNA here is from genome assembly GCA_026283785.1 of Coracopsis vasa. Lineage (NCBI taxonomy): Eukaryota > Metazoa > Chordata > Aves > Psittaciformes > Psittacidae > Coracopsis > Coracopsis vasa. Next base: position 34,100 of record JANHGB010041922.1, read on the forward strand.
TGCCTAGCTCTGCAAAAACACACAGCCTGAATGTAGTTTTAAACACACGTGACTGAAAAAGAATTTAAAATGGAAAACCAAAACCAGTTCTCCCAAAGCAATGTACCATGACCAGAACATTTTTTAGTGTTATTAAACAAAATCCCAACAAATACTGATCCACCTACTGAAAGATGTGAAGTGATATACGAGGACATGCCATTGCTTTTATTATTATGCAATTACAAATACCCAATAGCCTTAGCTCCTATAATTATGAACGAACTTTTCAAAACCATTATTTTGCCTTTTATTTCAAAACAACTTTGTTACACAATGTACCTAAATTGCTTTCTTGCTTGAAAAAGATAAAAGCAATTTTGACAATTATACAAAAATATTTGTTGACTTTCAAATGTTTTTAAAGACAGATTAACTTAAGTTGTTTGCTTTCCTAGTTTGGATTTTTTATTAGCACAGCCAGTAAACAAATCACTTATTTGTACAGTTTTACTGCAGACTTAGCACCTCAAGGTTTTTAAGCCCTCCTATTCCAAACACAGCGATTGTATGGTGTTAAATGCCAAGATCCTTTAAATAGCACTTTGGCTAACAACAAAGGCCACTCTGCAGCTATTATTACCACCTCACTTTTCCAATATTTTGTTAAAAGCTACTTAACTGTTTCAAAGACTACATATTGCCCTTATAGTGATAGACACACACACAGAGCTCTAAGAATACCCTAGCAGCTGAGAAGATATTGACTAATACTAAGCACATAATATTTGAGGCATGTAGCAAGGTCAGTGGGGCTTTTACAAGAACTGTCTGTACAATCTCACAGATGGACCTTTATATCAGCACAGAGGCTATGATTAGACAAAGTGGCCAATTTGCCTTGGGGTAAGAGTTTAAAATGTGCCTTGATCTGTTTAAAAAGCTCCCTGAGCTCCAGCATCAGTAAAGGCAGTGACAAGCAATAATAAAGGTCTCATTAAGCCTCAGTGGAACCAAATACAAATTCCTCTTGTTTCTGGTCTCCCCAGCTTCAAACAGCCACTTAGTTGGTTGAGGAGAACCCTAGGAAGAGGTGGGATTTGGGGCCAGCAAAGGTCATAGCTGAACCTCTGTTTCACTACAAGAAAATAAAGGACTCCTTATATGTAGAGAGGGCCTGCATTTATACACTCAGCTCAGGCGTGGTAAAGGGCTCTATATAAATAGGTCTTTGAACCAAAAAGATGTCCTAGTGCCTCAGAGTGCAACAGTACCTGATACTTAATCTCACATTGGTTCCTTGGTTTACGGTTTACATGCCCGTTAACTACAGGGTATTTCTCTAGCTATCAGATTTCTGCTTGTGCTTTAGCCAAGCACTCGTGCACAAGGCTTCTATGTCCAGGCTCTGGCAAGCTCCCTTATTTATGACACAATGTCAGACTTGGCTGCTTTTCCTAAATGTTCAGACAGTTAGTTTAATGCCCTGAAGGGTCAATTAAACATATATCCAGCAATAGCATTAATTTAGGGAAAAAAGAAAGCTGAAGAACCATTAGAATAGAAATGCCTGAAAGTACAGATATATAACTGTTGGAATAAAAGGCTGCTGGATGTCTTTCAGAAAGCTTTCAGAGAAAGGAAGAGTTACATTGATCTCCTGCTAGCATGAAATGCTTTTGTATACTTTGAACAGTTTTTATGCTTTTTATCATATTTTTCCTTCTTGTCTGAGCAAATGTTACAGTGAAAACAAGGATGTTAGAAAAACCTCTTAGGATTAATTCATAGGAACTAGTTCAGCAGGACAGAGGGCCATCAGCTGCAAGCACATCATCCTTCCTTTGTTTGTTGCCAGGCTGAAGAACCAACTCTACCCAAATCCTTGTTAGAGAAGAATGACCTCTTTGCTGTAAACACCAGCTACCTCTCTAGCTTTCTTCCCTTTTTTCTTCTTTAGCACTTGTACAAGTTTTCAAACAAATAAGCACACCCCTTTCCAAAGCACTTGGAAATGTTACTGGCAACTACTGTCTCAGCTGCTATGCTGACCTGTGGGAACTGTACAATGGTTGAAAATCACCCATTGTCGCAGCTACCATTTTCCATTCTGACTCTTCCACAGGAAAAGACTCCTTTCCATGTCTGGGAGGTCATTCAGAGACCAGAGTCAAACCATCCTATCAAGTAATAGAGGCATCAGGAATGCATGCTGGTCTGCACTTGGGAGACTCAACTGTGCCAACATCTGGATTGGAATCAGCAACCTTAGGGAGAAAAGTTATCTAGACTGTTATCTGTCTTCTCAGCTCCTGAGGTCTTGACAACCTGTTACACAGATGTCATCTGTAGTTCTCTTTGTAGTGAAGTCTTTCTTAGATAGAAATAGTCCCGTTTCCTGAGTAACAAGATTGATAATTCACAGAAAGATCTAGTCAAGATGTGCTATTTTAGGTCAATTTCATCTTTCACTTACCCAGTTTAGGAAATAATCCCACTCCTCTTCTGATGACTTTTTCATACTTTTAGTAAGTGGTGTTCTCTGTAGCTCTTCCCAGTCTGTAACAAGCATGACAGGAAGAGAAGAACAGCTGAAAAAAAAAATAGCCCATTCTGGTAAGGATAGACAGCTGGGGTTTGCTTGACCACAATGAGAAATAACAATTATGCTCTGCTCTGTGATCTAAGAAGGTTCCCATTGGATCAACAAAAGTGGCTTCAACAGGTAGGAAATTTAATCCTGTTGGCATTGTGCACTTCCTGTTGTGACCTGTGGCCTTCTGCCTGATTTCTCCTTTCCTTTGTGACTCCTTCCCTCTCCCCTTCCCCATTTCTGTGATCTACTGTTCCAGTCACCAAGCATATTTCAGCTTTGAGTCAACATGTTGCTGAGGGAGAAGTTCATGAACCTGAGTACTGAATTTGTAACTATCAAAACAACCTTGCTTCAACTAGTCTTGTTCAAGGATGTTATCTCCAGTGTATTGATTCACAGCAGCTGTTTGGAAGAAAAAAAGGCCTTGACACATATGACTTCACTTATTAGATTCTTTGAACTCAGACAAAAACCTGCCTGTTGAACCAGTTCAACCCCTGAGAATGCCAAAACGCAGATTGGAAATCTCTGCATCTAACTGAAACATCTATTTTCCATTCTGTTGGTGTTTCTTACCTACCATGCGTATGCCCGTGTGGTAGAGTTGCTTACTGTCTTCATTTCATCCGTGATGCAGTATGTAACATGACATAAGATCAATGGCTTAATACACAATAGAACAGCTGTGCCCTCCATTCAGCCTGTGCAGATTTTCTTGAGGTCCATGTTTGCATGAATGTCCTTCCCCAGCAATGAGCATTAAATGAAGAAATTTTTAACTTCTCAGCCCTATGTGCACCTGAAGGCATTTCTAAATTAAAGAGTAGTATTGTAGGCTGGCTATGTGGGAGGCAGACTCCTTCTGTCTTTACATCTTTCTAGCGCCTTCTGCTGCCCTTCTGCAAGATAAGTCTGGAAAACACTTAACTAGGCAGAAAATTTACCTTCTGCCCAGTGTGTCCTTTGAACAGGGACAACCACACACTGTGTCAGCCACCTTCTGTTTCTGGAGGCTCAGCCGATACTCCTGTCTGTGCTTCACAGGGCAACATTTTCCTTGGAAATGCTTCAGGAGCTGACTCACAGCCCGAGTTACATCCTGATAGAAAGGTCTGAGTTTCATTCTGAACAAAGTAGGAAGACCTGTGTAAGCAGGATGATTTAAGCTCCCTTTTCCTGCAGGAGCCTTGATAAATCTGCCCTGCTGAATACAAATGAGCATGCCATAAGATGTGTGTGAGTCTAAGGCAAATGACCTACACAAGCCTGGATGATGTGAATGACTGATGGCAACTTCAAGCCATGACTCAGATTAGTGCGGATCACCACTCTGAGCTTTACAGGTTTTTAGTAGTCGGCTCAGCCAAGCAGTCACAATTTAGAAGCCTTCGGTGTAGCCAGTTAACTGACATTATAAAATTGGCATTAAAACAACTTTAATGTGTTTTCCTAAATGAGTCATATGATAGAGCAGCTCATTTCCAAAAGCACAGCATTTAAACTCTAGGGGGTTTTGTGGAGTTTTGTTTTGTTTTTCAGTAAAACTGGTACATGAATACACGGATCAGTGTGTCACCCCGGATTAAATGAACCTGCTGTTTGGGATCTTCCTAGGCTTAGCAATATCACTGCAAAGTGTCAAAGCTTTAGAAATAATTGCTCTAAAAGTCTACATGACTCACAAGCACAGAAATCTCAATTGAACAACATGAGTCATTACATATGAGCACAAATAAAATGCATACCCTTCATCACCACTTGTCTTGGTTGACCTGTATGCACTGATGCCTGAAGTGACAGAAAGTACACTAAGAGTACTTTACAATATTTTAAATGGCTTATTATCATTGCTTCATTTTGTATATCCCACTCATCAACAAGTACCTCCAGTACCCAGCACAACCCAGAGTGAGGTTTTCAAAGGATAACACGCTCCAACAAATGAAGCACCAAGTCTGGTCACTGAACAGGGACTTCACCAAAAGTTCTTCATCGATGTGCCAATTTCTAGAAATTCTGGCTACAAAGAAGACCAGGTTCTCTATCCTGTTACCCACAAACACCATTGGAAGGAGATGGCAACAGACATCCAAGCACTCCCTCCACCCTGCAGAATACAGTATATAGGATCCCCACATATGTGCTGGCTACAAACCTGGAGAAAAAGGTGAGCTTAGAGGTGAAATTGTCCAGAACTCACTCATGTCCCTGCACATAAAAAAACCACAAAATAATTAATTGATCCATGCTAATAAAATGCTCAGTATATATCCCCTATATCTTGGTAAAACTGTAGCAAGGCTTGAGCTTTTACCAATCTAAGCTTTTTGGGGTTATTTTAGCAATTAGACGTTTAATAAAAATATTTCTACTACTCAAGCTCTGAGACGTGGAGCAAGCCTCAGGGTTGGAAAATGCAGTGGGTGGAAATTGCACTGAGACTGGCTTTTATGGATTCAAAACGCTGACATGGTGAGACTCAGCTCATCAGAAAAGCTGGCCTCAAAAACATATACCACTTGTCTGCTCCTGACTCATAAGTGCATCTGTGTGCACACCTACATACACATACATATATTTTTTATACACATGGGTATACCTATTGTGTTCAAATAATTTTCAGGCATTCTGATTACAGTTGCTAGAAACACCAGCAATGACATAGAAAGTGTTTTTGTGAGGGCAGCTGGAAGAAAAAGGAGTAGTAGCTGTCAACATTTGTGTGAAGCATTCAGAATTCGAACTCCATGTAGCACTCGGACTATTATTTTTATTTGGTTTCAGAAACGTGGTATATGGCAAAGCCATTATAATATCTATAAAAGTGACATTAAAAAGATATTGGCTCCTAAAGCTCGCAGTCAGAAAAATTTAAAGGCTGGCTCAGATCCCTTCAAGAGGCTTGCAGAAAGTCAGACATCTGCAAACCTAGCTCAAAGTCTGAGTTATTCCAAGCAGAGTTATGGCCTGAACTGATTCATTATGAAACACTTCACTTTTAGCAGAATCTCTTCAGAAACATGAAAGATTTTGAGGTTGTACTGTCAGCTTAGATGAGGACAGAGCTCAAAGCATCCTGCAGGAGGCATTGCTGCACCCATGCATACAGATTCCAGTCAGACCTGAGTGCTTCCTAGGAAAGGAAGCTTGTGCTTCCTAGAAAGATCCAGTGATGAGGGAAATCAGTGACCAGCACTAGTATTCAGTACTCTTCCACTTGGGATACATTTTAAACGAAAGAGAGGAGAGGATGTGTCAATTTACAGCAATTTATAGGATATAAATCTACCACCCTAAATAATGAAGCTGTCCATATCATCTGATGTGGTAAAACCTAAACAATCCAGAGCAAGTCCTGCGGACAGATGAGACTTCAAATCCTGTCTTTCTCAAACCAGCTGGGAGGAGGAGTGTGTGTATTTTGTTCAACAACTTTCCAGCACTTTTGAAATTATTTCACAAAGATCATTCAGTGGTGTTCAGTATGTTCAGTAGAGGCAAATAAATCAAAACTCACAACTCTGGGCAAATAAATTTCCCAGGTCATCAGATTACTTAGCTTTGAAATATTGCTTTCTTAGGAGCTTTTATCCTAACCACTGATTTTCCAGATCTCCCTGACCACATCATCAAAGAAAAGCAATTACATGGTCACGGTTGCCTGCCGTTGCAGGAGATTGGACCTGTAATCACACAAGGCCTGTCCCAGTTCAAGCAAGACTGGAATGAATGTGTCTGAGCAGAGAATGGAGTAGTGCCCTGGAGCTCTTTCCCAGGTGGACTGACGCCTATGTCTCCAATGATTATAGAAATGGGGATTAAAGCAGGATATTTAAAAAGAAATAAGTAGATAAATAAAGACATAAATAAATAAACGCGGCTCCAGCACATTAACACTCTGGATCATTAGTATTATGAAATGACTAATTTATGGATGAAGATCTTCCTTCTGCCTCATTAGGATCTGATTGGACCTGAAAGATAGAAAAACAGCTATGTACAAACCAAGGATTAACAGGAAATTGCCAAGGCTTAATTAAATTCAGCAACCAAGACGGGTAATATGGGCGAAATTTGTCACATACCCCATCTTCTCTTAATCTGCAAACCAAATTTGCATTATGAAGTATATCGGAGAAACCAAAATGTATTTCTTCCAAAGATGTGTGCTAGTGAAAATAAAATAACAACAGCACTTCAAGTAGAAAGTAATTGACGGCATCATTACGGAAACGCAGTAAAACTTTCTGGCAGACCTGTAAACAAGCATTTACCATAATTTATGGGATGCATTAGCTCCAGAGGGATTGCCTATCACATTTAGCGATGTGTGGAAAACCACGTTGCCGGTGGAGGAGGCCGGCGGCGGAGAGGCGCACAAGCCGGGAGGTGGCACTGCGGCTCTGCGCAGGGAGACCCGCTCCCGGGAGCAGCTGGGGTGCGTCTCCACTAAAGAGCTGCTTCGCCCGGCATAGGGACATCACCCAGACGTGTTCTGAAGCTACCGGGCAAGCTGTGAAGCCCTCCTCTGAGGGCGGAAGGGCAGTCCTTTTCCTGCTGGTTTAAAGCTAATGAACCCCACTGTAAAATGAGAAGACTTTCAGGTTTACTTTCTTTTTCCCAGCAGAGACAGAAACAGAGAGAAAAAACAAAATCCTCAGGTGAAGAATTTAGGCTAGTTAGGAGCTTTTTCTTCTCCATTTGTGGTGAAAGCAAGAATCCAGCAGGGCACAGATAAGGCCAGCATCAGCTTCAAAACTCATTAACTTCAGTAACGGGGTGCTGCTGTTTCACCTTGTAGCCCTCAATATGAAAGGTTTCCAGACAGTGAAACCCGAGTGGCTCAGTGACTCCCTACAGACATTTTATCCTTGTAGACTCTGACCTGATATGCAGAAACTAGTGTCATGCTGCTGTATCCAAACTCCTCCTTCCCCAGCCTCTGTGGACTTTCTCCAAGTCTTACTTTCTGTGTTCTGAATTTTCTGACTCACTGGCAGGATTTTCCTGATATGTAACTCTTCCTGAGGATATGTCTTTCAGTGAACTCCCACTGCAGAAGGATAAGCCTCACAGCCCTGGGGTGCCTACTGAACACACTTCATGTTTTGGTGTTTTGTCTTCAAACTGCTTTCCTTCTGCAGAGCAGGGTCCAGCTATCCCTTTTTGTTACCCATCTATGTTGCTTATGGCTCTTCTTCATCAGCAGATAACTTGAGCTTCTTCATATTCTGGACCTTTTCCAAGTTTCTGGCTAGCAGAAGCCACTGTGTTACTGATCTTACTGCCACCATTGTTCCCAAACCCTTGCTATCTCCTGTGATCTGTGTTTCATTGAGGCTCCTGCTTTTGTTTTTGCCTGACTGGGCTGTTAGCCAGTGGGACTGTGACCTCTTCATTGGTCTCCAGACTCCATTCTTCCACTCCTTTGTTCCCGTTTACTGCCTGGCCCAGGACTGGTGGTCTCTTGGCTTCTGTGTCCTACGGAAGGTCATTTCCTGAAGACTGCAGTGGGCAAGCTCATTGAGAGAAAGCAGTCATCTTGACCACCCATCCCATAAAAGCCTAGTAGATGACAAGGTACATTACATATAGCCAACAGCACTGGAGCAACACTGGCAGGAAAATATCATTGCTTTGCTTTTGCTGTGAAACCCTTCCTTGTCTGCACTTCTGATTCAGTACTGTCATTGCTTCGTGAGTCCTCATGGGGAAGCATCTTTCCTTCATACGATTTACTGTTGAAACATATGAATTCATAGGCAGTTTGCGGCCTCAACATAGCATGTAAATTCTCCCAGACACTACAATGCAGACCTTCTGCTTCCTGATTGCAGTTTCTCAGTGGGTGCCCACCAGAGAATCCCCTTCGTGGAGATGAACTATGACCATGCTGTTCTTCCCATTAAGATAGCACTGTTTTTTTCTGGCCTGTACGAAGCTGTAAAGTTTCATTCTGCTCTTTGCACTTCATTACTGCACTGCTTTACACAGCTCAAGCACTGTTTTTCATAGCCAGCTTGCATTGACCCATCTCTCTTCTTCCTCCTCGTTCCTTTATTTTGATCCCATTTATCTGTTCTGCACTACCAGGCTGTGCTCACTGAAGTCCTTCCTCAATCTATCCCTCTTTCCTTCTGTGACAGACTGCCTTACAAAGACCTCAGGGTCCCAGAGCATACACAGACAGTCAGCGCAGAAGAGCTCTGGATTTCCCAGAGCTCCCAGATGAAAGTGAGCTATTTGTCATAGGTCTGTGAAGGTGTCACCCACCATCCTGGTCAGTGCTGCTGACAGGTAGAGTGCAATCTTTCACATGCACCCCCATTCCTTGGCCTGTCGATTTGAACATAGGTCAGAGGCTGAGCTATAAGTTTGCATCCCATTTTACCTTCCTGCTTGTTCATGAACACATAGCTGCAAACTTTCCTAAGTTTGAAGCTTTGTGTCTAATCATTTCTCCATGAAGTCTACCCTCTCCCCACTCTTTCCCCTTTTATTCCCAATTAAACCAAACTTTTTTCCTCATCATATTCTTGAAACTCACTGTACCTACTTCATTTCAGAGAAAACGAGAAAGATTTCATTCCAAAGCTGGATGGAAATTTGCAGTATAAGGCCTTGTGTTTGCTGAATGGATATCTGGGGTAACAAAGCTTGAGGTCACTGTTTAACTAGTGTTATTCAGGGAAGACTTTGACTCACTAATTCCAACTTTCAGCTGAACAAGGCAAAATTCCCTTGGGTCGTAGCCTTAGGAAACTAGCGCCCGTTATTTAATTGGCTCACTAAGATGGTGCCACTCAAGATTCAGCCTGTCAGCAGACTAAATCTGCCCAAGGCTTACATGCCTCAGCACATTTCTTCATGGCAATGTTGCAATTTTGCTAGATTCATACAGCTCTTAAGACATGGTTTTTAAAGCTAGCTTACCCTTTTATGCCTAAAAATAATTGCAGGTGGGGTTTATAATTGCTAGAACAAGTTGTAACTCTTACACAGCAAGCTACCCAACTCCCTCTGCAAGGCTAGCACCAGAAAGTACTCATCTAGTGAAAGAACACTGTTAACAAGTCAAGTACTCAGAAGTTAGCAAAAGTGAGAACAAAAGTAGTCCATGCACACCTAGATCAGCTTCTTTCTGAATACCACATGGACACTGAAATTACTTGATCATGTAACAACATAACTTAGCGTCACTGTTGGCCCTGCTTTGAGCTAAAGTATGCTATGATCTACAAAGATTTTTCTTCTGATTTTTGCTGGTGGGTGTCCTCCAGGTTTGACCAGTGCAGCTCTGTATATGAAGCAACTCTGTGACTGGACACCTGAGTTCCATGGCCCCCTGCAATCAGTTTAGTTCTGCATAGTGAGAAAAAGTATTTCAGTTCATTTCCTTTTAATTCACTACCTGATCTTTTCAGTGGGCACCTGTTAGTGCATAATATAATTAGTAGGTATATAATTGTTCTCTTTTCCACACCATTCATGGTGTTGTATGATTTTCTTGTTTTTCCCTTTTGGTTGCCTTTTTTACCAGCCCAAGAGATTCATGAAGAGCTGAATGCATCACAATTATTATTGAGTTAGTGTTTACATCAGCAAGGTGAATTCCCATTACACATTCTTAAATTAGGATTCATATTTCCAACTTGTGCTGGGTGCAATACAGTCTTTCTTCTCCATATTCCTCATCCCTGTCCTGGCTCTCTGTTGGCACTGTTTCGCAGCACCTGCAGCTGATATATATCTGCCCTGATGTAATCCTTCTATCACTAGCTTTCTTTTGCTATTCCCTCATCACGAGGCCACACTCTCTGTTGCCATCTGCTCATTGCAGACTTTTTGCTTTTATTTGTGGGTTTGGTTTTTAGCCTGTTCAGGTTTCCAAACTAATGTGCTAAGGGGCAGAGAAGCACCAGTGGGGAGGTCAGGGATCCAGGGACGTAGATAGGCAGTAGGAAGGGCAGGACTACAGTGGTCCTCCCAGACCTGCTGCTGGGAGCCCCTCATACCTCCAGGAGGATCTGGTTTGCTGGGAACTGCTGAAACAGTCCCTGCCTTTAACACTCAGCCCCAGCTCTGCTCTAAAAGCATCAGCTGAGCCACCAGCACTGCTCAGAGAGTCATGAAACAGCTGTCAAACCATTAATTTAGAGCCTAGCATCTAAGGCGCTAATTCCAGGTTAACTTTAACAAGCTAAACTAGGCTATAGCGATTCTGTACCTAATAAACTGGGAGAAATGAAATACTTTTTCTCCATGAGCTGTCTCTATTAGTGACAATGATGCTTCCAGCCACCGTGAAAAATAGTTTGGACATAATTTATATAGAAAGGGAACCTAATTTCATCAAAATTGTGTGGCTTTTTGTTTCCCTAAGGAATATTAAATTACACTTGGATGCAATTTTGAACAAAGCAGAAGTTACCTCTTAATTGTGCTCATATATTTTACTGTGTGTAGCAGGGCAAATAGGTATTAATCTATGTGTAAAGCAGACTATAACCTAAGCAAGACACATCCAGGCCAGAATAAGATGCTCTTTCAGCGCCTCATTTTAGCCCCATTGCAAGTTAGGACAGGGACTGTGCTGAGCAGGGATCCGAGTGGTGTTTTATACCTGCCTTCACAAACCATCATTCTCCCTGACAGAAAGCTCCTAAGATGATTAAATAAAGTCAGGAAAACTGGGGAAAAAAATGCATCTCTTCCCCTTTTTTTTTTTTAATTATTTACACTATCCCAAGTAACTATCAGGCATGAGTGAATCAGAGCACACACTTGAAAATGGCAATGATGAAGGCCCACAAGAAATGCCACAGTGTATGAAGGTGAAAGAAATGTGACTAAGCAAAGCATAGAGAGTCAGGTAAGCACCCAGCCAGAAAAACAGGCACTCACTGTATATTTTACTAGCTGGATTTAAGTAAACCAGTATCAGCTCAAATGTCAGCTTGCCAAAGACAGAAAGCTTTCCGGAGCAGGATCACACTTCTAGCCTGTGTTTATAGAGTCCCAAGGTTAAGAGGCTCTTGGTTCATAGCTCCTGGGAGCTACCACAGCACTGAAAAATAAACATAAATAATGTCATTAAGAGACATCTTCAGAAGTCTGCATCTCATTGTGAGAGCCCCACATCATGCACACTTCCCTCTGGGATTAATCTTTCCATTAAATCCCAGCCTCGGCATTTGCCCTCCTGAGCAGAATATTTACTTAAAATTTCCTCCAGCCTCCAAGGCAGAACCAGTGTCAGCCCCAGCTGCCGGGCTGAGCGCCAGCAGGCCATGCTCTGCTTCACTGCTGTGTCCCCAGCCACAAGAGCTGTGACAGCTGGGGCAGCATCACTGCTTACACATTCGCTGGATCCTTTCTGAGCCCTTCGGTAGACCTCCAAAGGGAAAGGTTTCAGTATTTGCCTGCAAGAGAAAGGTGGCAGCAGCCAGCCCCCGGACCAGCCTGAGTCTGAAACCATACAGTTGTGCTGCCTCCCAGAGAGGAGATGACTTTATCTGGTGTGGTTGACAGCATCTCCGGTTTAGTGCTGCTCTGCTTCTCTGTGTCTTCCCTCCTTTTCAACTCTTTAAACAGATCACGGGGTCAAAGCCAAGCCTGAAGGAAACAACTTCAGCAGTTTACAAGTAGTACAGGGACATAGGGACTGACTAAATCAGGCTGCAGATGCAGAGCTCAGTGGCACCTCAGAGATGACCCAGAGTAACTGTTTTCTTAGGGATCTGTTATTTCACATTTCAATATGTTAGTACTACTGTTATTAGCATCACTGTTATTACTGTCTGTAGTTTGAATGAGAATGCCTATCCAGATAGAGCACACATCTGCAAACAGCAAAAGCCAGCCTGCTTTTGTTTGCTTGAAAGAGGTCTGCAGTTTTGGTTTGAAGGGCCAGACCTAATCCTAGACTTCAGAAATGCCCGAGTGCAAAATATCTAGTTGTGCCTGTTGACTGAACCAGGAGTAGACCTGACAACTGGCTAATGATGCTTTTAACTGGATTGTCCAGGTACAATTGACTTTATTGACTGACTTTACCCCATGTTGTTTGCCAGTGAGATGAATGCACCTTGTGCTACTTGCTATCTTATCACTTTGCTGAGTGAGGCTATAAAATAAAAGGAAAGTATAATGAATGTATGCCTTTAAAACCTCTTTACAGCTAAAAAGAATGGTCCGGCATCTGGCTACTCCTTCAGTAAATCTCTGGAGATGCCCATATCCTGTTTTGAAGAGCAGTCTTCTCACCTACACAATATGGTTCCACAGGTTATCACAAACCAAACATATTTGTTATCTGACTTGCCTAATTTCCACCATGCTGCTGTATCATATTAATATTAACATACTAAACATGTTTCCACTTAGTAAACGAAACTTGTGAAGAGCAGTAAAATGATGATAAAAAGCAGATAATTAGTTATCCATTTATTTATTTGTGTTTATTCTCTGCTGAAGGTGGACAATGTGTATTTGGTTAATGATCTCTCAAATGTATTAAAAGAAGGATCAGAAATAACCTGTCTGCATTTAAAGCACGTTAGTGCCTTCACAAAAGGATACTAAACCAATCTACAATAAACTAGGATGCACAGTAGAACAGTTTACAAGAATGAGAAGGGCAACATCACATCCCATTGAAGTTTCATGGTGATTTATATCAACACAATGTTTAGATCTGATTGAGGATTGCATTTCCACTAGGAAATTAAAAACAACAGGAAAAAATCAGGATAGATTTTCAGAGAACAGCCTTTAAGCCGCATCTTCAGCTGGGATCAGCTCTACCAACTTGAGCAAAGCTTTGTTATCCCACATGAAAGGATGACCCACTGTCCCCTTGGGAAAAAGGTCACTTCTAGCAGCAGAACACTTACATCAGCCTGCAAATCTCTGACCCCCAACAGCTGGATAACACCATGGGTTATGATCAGTCTTTCCCAACCATTCCTTCAAAAAGAAGGACCCTCACTAATCTGTGAATAGTAAAGAGCTGTGCTATGACAAGCACTGTATTTTCCAGTCTTTTCCAGTGTCTCCCTCCAAAAAGTTTCCCTAGACCAGTTTCTGAGGGGAGTGAAAAGGAATACCTTCATTTCTAGTGCAAACTTCCTCTTCCTAATTCCAGAGCCTGGCAAGTAATTAGTCAACCTAAAATATTCTTTGACTGGTGTTAATCAACTTCAGCAGCCATTCTGGTACCATAGTGTGCAATGCCAAGGCAGTTATTTTTCTTATAAATCTCATAAGGATTTAGACCAGGATGCATAAACAAAGGAGCAGGGAATAAGGAGGTGGAGCTGGGAGATGGGTGGACCCCTGAGGACAGTGGTGTTCAAACACCATTTAGAAAGGGATTAGCAATATCAGCTCCTGGAGAGGGAAAGCCACAAAAATGCCACGCATTAAAGGTTTAGAAAAAGATTTCTTCACAGCTTCCCCTTCTCTTCTCCCATTCAACCTACTGTAGACTCTGCAACTCTAATCTAGTGAGTGGCTTACCTCCAAGTCTTAACTGTGATCCGGAATCTCTCCGTAAGACAGAGGATGCCATTGTTTCTCATGCATTGTTGCAACCATTCTTCCTTGCCCCAACTTTGCGAAATATAAATCAGCTAGAGATAAAGGGTGCTTGAAACGATAATCATTGCACAGTAGTGACAGCCTTTTCTTACTTACCATAATGAAATGTCAGAAAGAGTACACTGAGAATAATGAAACTACAGGAGGAATAAATCCCAATCAAAAAGCCTGGAGAACTTCTGAAACAAGATGCAGGCAGAAGGGAATGTTTATGAGATTCGGAGTCACTACACAGTGCATCCATCCTTGGCAGAGTTGAAGGTGATGATTTGTGCAAAAAATGTATTAATATTTTGAAATATTGTGTCATATTTTATCAAAATGGGGAAAAAGATGAATAGGAGAACAAACAAAAATGGTATGGAAGAATAAAAAGTATTAAGAGATAATAAATGACCCTATTGATTCCCAAAGGTTCCATTTATCATAGAAAGAAATACTCTGCCCCACTCTGTTAATAAGCTGGGTTTATAGTCTAGGCCTGTTAGCCTTAGTTATTCCCACCAGCACTATCAATACGTGGGCAGGCCTGCATAGATCCCATGGTATTGATAGAGAATTGCCAAGACTTTGTTTTTTGGATGAATTCTAAGCAAGAGCAATGAAAGGTAAAAAGGAAACACAAGACAGCAGAACTGGGTGGATATCGCTACAGTTCTCACTTGCAGTCCCACAGTACAGAGTGTACCTGATCAGCAGTGGATGACCACCATGCGTCCTCCTAAGCAGTGTGCAACATGATCCTTCTCCCACTCTTACCGCAAGGCCTCATTCCTGCAGATCTGTTGGACACAGGATATAAGCAAGCTGAAGGTGACCACTAGTTGTACACGATACCCTTTAACCAGTTTGCTGGCCACTGGCTGTGTTGCAATCTGCATAGCAGCATGGACATGTGACGTTTGGAGTTCTGCTGTTAGCTGAGGTTCTTACTGCTGATCAGCCAACATGAACAACTTCAGATGAGACTGAAAACATTAACTGGGAAAGGATATTTAGAGCAAGCAATCCTTCCCTTTCTTTCAGTTTTTGGGTAAACATAGTGAAAGATGTCAGCTGGAAAGCTGTGGAGATTTGACTCCCCATACTATTCTCCCCCTATGCCAGGAAGTGACCAGGTATAAAGAGCAGCGACTCGCACTCATCTGCTTAGATGTCTATAAGAAATAGATGCAGTTAATGGGGCCAGAGAGCAAGACAGATCACTGACTACTGACAGCCATCAGAACATGAAGATACCTGGAGCCAGAACTCCACAGCTTTGGACTGATACATTCCTAGATGCCAAAATGTGCTCTCCAAGATGTAATTCTGAGTGTTTCTTAGCCAGGAGTTAGACACACTGAGGTGTATATGGTTGGCACCTATAATAAGCATTTTAAAGTGACTGAAGTCAAATTTTCTTAACATGCAGTGGAGGCTGGAGAGAGCACTCCTACTCTACATAATGCTCTGCTTTCTCAGTCTGGTTTGCACCTGTTTTTTGAGGTTTACCAGTGAGTGACTATTAGCAATAACTAAATACAACCCCCATTCTGGTTGCAGAAGTCCACTCAGAACAAGCATTTAGCATTTCTGTGAGAACTTATCTCCTTCACCAAAGCTAGTTATTTATGACTTATGAATAACACCTCTGTTTGCAAAAAAACCCACAAAAACCCAACAATTCTAGCTTGTCTGGCAACAAGCCTGTAATTATGCAGAGCTTCATGTGGGTGCGGTGAATCAGTGAAGCATACTCCCTGTATTTATTTAACAAATAAGTATACCTCTAGCACATTTGGCCGCCAACCTGCAGTAATAACGAAGTTTGTTACTGAACTAACTCATCTTGCCTAAGGAAGGGCAAAAACCAGATCAAACCCACTTGAACCAAGCTGCTCTTGCATGTTATTGCTCCATATTTTTGAGTTCCAGCTTTCTTTGGGGGAAAAAGCCTCACACCATTATGTGCGCAGATGGCATCTTTGAACAAACCTGATGTTGTTAACTCTGGGTGAGGAAGGTAGAACCCCATAGCAGAGCCCTTTGTGCAGTAGCCACACAGCACTGGAAGGCACAATGGGTAGATTTTGCCATTGCAACAAAATATAGAGCATTCTATTTTGATTTCTGGAGGCCAATAGCAAGTCTTTGTGTCTCAGAAAGTTTTCAGGATTCCTCTACTAATGCACCTAATTTTAGTCATTCAGCTTTATTCAGCAGCCACTGTCGTGGGGGTGGGAGGTCATGTTTTAAAGTTCCTGGTCAATCGTACTCCATAATTAATCAGAGATGCCATTGTTAAGACATATAAAATATTAGTAAAAATAACTACACTAATATATCCAGAAGGGCTGCTGTGTTTGTTTTACCGAGTCAGCCATGTGAATTGCACAAGGTGCTCACACAGTAGCTGCACATGTATGTGCCATGTAGCTAGGTTGGACAAAAATTGAACAAGGATGTCTATTTGTGCATGGGATAAACCAGTCTTCCTGCAGTGTTCATGGTTATCAGGCAGGTGAATTAGAGACATGAGTACAAGTACCGTTTCAGCAGGTGTTCTGTGCCTCAGAGCACGTGCTACTGTAGTTCACTAAACTCTGAACCTATTACATTTTATAGTGAGAAATCCCCCACAGATGCACATGCAATGCCTACACAGGGGTGAAGGGAGGAGTAGTGGAAAAGTAATGAGTACCATGGTATCATGACATCCTTCACTGCGGCAATAACACCTCCTGAGCCCCAGATAGATACTTTACAAACTTCTCATATAGTTGTAAAAGAGAACTATATGTGTTTGAATTGTGAATCAACTAAAGCCCCCATGCAAGCCAGCACCTGTGACACCTGATGCGGTTCTCATAGAAAGCTTTACGTCATTCCTGGAAAAAATAGCTAATGCACACATATGATTTTCCTTTCTTTGGATATTTTGAGAAGAAAAGGCTTTTTAAACTTTCAAAACCTACACACCTCGAGTCCCACCCATATCTCAGTTAAAACCTATGGCAAAATATGCGTTGCCTGTAGTGGGACTTACAGCTTTGATCTTCAGTCATTGTCAGATAAAGCTGCTCCAGTTCAAGATGTAACCACCTGTAGTTGTTTCCCTGCCGCACTGCTGTGATCACATGTTGTCCAGAGAGTTGGATCAATGCTGCCCACAGTGGCTTGATCCCAGTGCTCTGATTCAGGGAGCTGCTGTCATACATAACAGTACAAGCTGTCCATGCCTGTCCCAATCTCTTAGAGATCAATGTTCCCACAGAAGCAGAGCTGGCAGAACAGGCAGCCTGTCCTCTGCTGAACTGCCCCATTCACCACTCAAAACACTAATTTAATACATTAGTTCCGTCAATCATTATTAAAATAGACTGCACAATGCAGCTGAGGAGCAAGCACAGCATCTGTCCTGCCACTGCCCTGGAGGGAGGGATGCTCCCTGGCAAAAGGGGTAGGAGACAGCTGTAGGTAGGAACAGCTTCATCAGGGGCCGTTGCTGATGGGAATGTTGAATTTGGGATCCTGAGGTCAGACCCAGCCCAGGTCTCACAGAGAGAACTATTGGCTCCATGTTATTTATTTCTGCAGAGGTTGTTTCTCCTGGCATGGCGGTGTGCTGCCTCTCCTGTTCAATCTTCATTGTTTTTCTCTAAGTTTGCTACTGGAATAGGAAAGGTTACAACTTCTAATCAGACACAAACACAGCCTGAGCATTATGGGTGTGTATATGTAAACTAGATAGTGTATTCTGTATCAGAATTCATCTCAGAGAAGTGTGAGACTGTGTTTACTGTGTCTATTAGATGTTTCCTTTCTGATTTTATTGTTGTTGTTGTTTTTGGTTTGTTTGTGGGTTTTTTGTGACTTAAAGTTTATTTGTATGATTTGCTCTCAAAGTCTGACAAGTATTAACCTCAGGTTACCTGTAACTTTATCCATGCCACCATGCTAACATCAGAGGTTCCTCCATTCTAACTTTCTGCTGTTTGTGGTATTGTTGGAAATATATATAGCTACAAAGTCACCCTGGAGAGAAGTTATTGCCTAGCTAGGTTCAGTTTGAATTTTAATATAGAGAGGGCTTTAGCTCTGCTTTTGAGAGTTGATTTCAAATGAGAACTTTAGCTCCCTAACTATCCTAGTTGAAGTCTCTCCAAGGGGTATGTCATTGTGAGAAACTGCTAAAGTATTTAAAGATAAGATTTATTGTACCCAAGATGTCTATGCTTTCGCTGTTCTCTTTCAGCAATGTGCCTGTTTGGAGTTTTATTACACTTCTTTATTCCTTATTATCTTCTTCATTCTTTCCACCTCCATAGCTGAAGTGGATATCAGGTACACAGCACAGAGAGCAAAGGCAATGCACAGTAAGTGGCATTTCTATCTTCCCTTGTCAGTCTGCCAGTTATTTAAGCATGGAACAGTGTTCACGTGTCTTCACAGTGCCAGTGAGAGGTATGTTTGTCCCAGCATTCACCTCTGCAGGCGCTGGCTGTTGCCAGGGCTGGAGCACAGCTGTAGGACACTCTCTGCCATCGCCAGCACTGAAGCATGGCTCATCTCCCCATTGCTCAACCAAGGCTGGGAAGTCTCTTGGTGAGAACAGGGTTGCTAGCATAGGCATTGGACTGCCTGGACCTTTTCGTTGAATGGGTTAAGTGACTTCAAACCTTGCCTTTTCCAAGTTCTCCTATCTTTTCCTGAGATACTGCAGGTAGTACAGATACATTTGAGAGGTGATGAGATAAAAATACAAATAAGATAAACTTGCTGAACAATACTGTCCTGAGTGGAAAACAACCATTCCTTGTTTCAGCCTCCTCCTCTGCTTTCTTATCTTGTGTGAAAAATACCTGTGGTTCTCAGAGCACATTTCAAACATACAGGACAGAGCGAGGCCAGGTCTGCAGCACAGACTTCTGCTTGGCAAAGCTGCATCCGTCAAAGGTGTGGAGAACAGTGTTCCCTCGCAGACACAATTGTGCTGGTCAAGAGCTCCTATGGGGCCTGGCTGTATCACCAAATCTGTGCTTTTTCTCTGATTTTAACCACAGAGTTTCTGACAAAACTGGACATGTATTAGTGCTTGAAAGTGCTGGTCTCATCAGTGGATTTACTTGGGGGGCTGCCTGGGGATCCGTCACCCCAGTGCAGTGCCACCAGAGTGTGGGGTTACCCCGGCACAATGCTGTGAACCCCTACAGCAAATCTGGGAATGGGCATGGTGGGAAGGTGAGATGTTCAGCTCCCCTGCTTCTCCCTGTGAGTCTTCATAGGAAGAGAAAGCATTCGTGCCTGTGCTGGGCAGACATCTGTGGGAAGGGAGGAAGGGGAGACCTATGTGAGAAACTGGGATGGCACCAAAGGCAGGGTGTGCTTCTGAGTCTGTATATCTTTGGCAGCATGCACAGGCACATGCATGGAGCCACACACTTGCTTCGAGGCAGCTTGCTGGCTTGTGGGTTTGCAAAGCCCAGTCCTCACTCACACAGATGTCACCAGCTGTCAGCAACCTCCCCTCATGCAAAAGATACTTTTTCCTCTTCACTTCCACTGCAGCCCCAGGGAGCATTGCTCAGTGTGAAATGCACCAGCCCTGTGCCAGGCACAAATCACAGAGAGCTGTGGAGAGCAGCTGAATAGAAGAGCCTTGGGAAGAAACAAAACAAAACAAAACAAAACAAAACAAAACAGAAGCACTGGAAAAATATTCATTTGTATCTTCAACTGTGCTGTAAAACAAAAATAAATAAAATAAAAAATAAATAAAAAAAAAGGAAATCTATCATTATGACAAAATTTGGGTCTGAGCTTCATCTGTAGGTGACCATGTCTTACACTTGTAAGACTCCTAGAGGGATTTAGTAGTGCAGTTTCCTCAGCAGCCAAAGATTAAAGACAGCCCTATCGCTGGCTTCTACATTGTGTGACTTTCTTAACATCTTTAAACATCATATTTTAAAGTTACTTTTATTTCAGTTATGGTCCTGCAGCTGCGTCTGGGAAGAGGCCATGTATAACCAAGGACAGAATTAATGGGAGGTAGAGGTAACTGTATATGCTGAGAAGCTGCTCTAAGGTGTAACCTGGAGCATCTGCAGTGACAATTGCAATAGCTATTCAGCATAATCTTCACCACCTCTGGGAAAGAGGGACTGAGGAGGTGCTGGTTTCAGAGATGTAGAGCTGGGGCACTGCCAGCTCTGCCTGTCCCAGTTAGGTCTCATTTCAACTACCTCTCCCCCCTCCTCAGCCTCCCCCAACTCTGCCCATGGCCCAGGTCCCCATGTCAGCCCCTCAGGGTCATCAACCCCTGCCTAGTGATGCTGCAGCAGGCTCCTCCTGACAAGCACATTCAGACCCTGCTCTCATCATCCTCCTGCTCCCAGCTGAGCACCTACCCCATCCCACAACTGGATTCACAGCACGTTTTGCACCGGCTCTAGAACTTAACTTGCTCAGAAACTGTTCTGACTCCAGCCTCCAGCCTACTATTTTTATACTGCTCGGTATCTCAAAAACTATCACAATGTGAGTAACAGGAGTGTCAAGGTTTCACATCTCCCAGGTGACAAGCAGCTCAGATATCCCCAGTCCAAATAACTGTCATTTTAACAAATCCATAAAAACAGTGAGGCTCCAAGTGTTTACCCTTGCAGTACTCAGAGGCTTGAAGGTTGTGTGGTTCAACACACTGCGTAGGCTGTGTTGAAGCATCAGAGGTAAGAAAGGAGTTCAGTTTTGGGCACAGGCAACCAAAGCTTCAGTATCCCATATTGGTCATCTCCAAATAAAATCTGAAAGTTGCTGGGGCATTTTTATCACATATCTTTTTGAATGCTTTGTTATTATCTTAAAATGTCAGCTTCAGCCAGGCTACACCAACACTGATGCAAAGCTTCATGCTGCAGCTCAGTTTGATTCCCCAGATTGATGCTCAGCTGTTCTTCCACAAGCTGCCTGCACAGTGAGATCTCGGCAGGGCCCAGCTGAAGCCTATGAACACTCTCCCATGCACCTTCTAAGCCCAGGTTTGAGAGCACCCTATTCTGGATGCAAAGAGTTGAGCAGTTTGGGTGTATCCATGCTATGACAGTCAGTTGCAGGGGCAGAAGACAGCCCTGTGCACCCTGAATTTGCAAGAGCAGTTGTGTCCCTCAAGTCTTCACTGGGCTTCCCTGGCCCTTCTGCCATCATTTGCCATAGGCTCAATGAGGCAGGATTTCACCTAGGGGTCATCCCAGAGCCATGCCAAAGGCTCTTGCGCTTGGCTAGCTTGGGATGCATCTGTTCTCTGCTGGCGGGATGTCAGTGCCAACTGCGCTGCTCCCGACCGCACGTAGCCCTGACCTCACCAAACAGGCACCGGGGCTGAGCACAGCAGGCAGCTTGTGCTGGAGGCTTTCATCTTAGGCTTTGAAGAGCAAACAAAAGACCGGGGAACAGAAAGCCTTGAAACTTCTCCCTTAGACAGGATCTGTAGCTTAATATTTATCTCTCGGTCCGAGGTAAGAAGGGGTTACGTTAAATGCAAAGAGAGGTAGGGAGGGGAGTGTTGTGTATGGACATTCACTGTACTCCCCATGGTCAAACCACAGGTATTTAATTCATTAGAGCTTACCTACAGCTCAAGTATGTGAATATATAAATAATATACAAATAGCAGTCTGGGCTTTGCACAACAGATATTCTCTTCAGCACAGCCAGGAACAGTTGTGAACTCTTCAGCTCCCCTGATAGAGTATGAATCACAATGAAGCAGCAAGAAAACCCCACCTGGCTGCTTTTGAGGTCTGTGACTATAGAAATAAATGTTTTCTCCCACCTCTGCAAAATCTAAACTTTATGCAAAAATCTTTAAAACAAAACTGAGTCACCCTGGCTTGTTAAACTCCATAAACTAATGAAGTTTTGACAAGTATTAAGCACAAGGCATGAAAGAAATGCTTTATATAAGGAGAAATACTTGATTTTAAGTGTTACCAAATCCCTAAGAACCCTTTACCTCTGGTGTGGCATGTGATGGGATATCGTGCTGTTGGACCATCCGTTTCAGTTTCATATGAGATCCAGTCATCGACTGAGTCTGAAGATGCCCAGCACTGTCTGTGGTATTGGCCAGGCTCCAGGAACGCCCTTCACTTCCTCTGGGACTTTTCTTCCACCCTCACAAAGCCCAGGAAAGTGTCATTTACAAAAAGGTTGATGGATAATCTTGCTGCTTCCTCAACCAGAGTATGAAAAGCACCTTCTGGTTTCTCTCCAGTCACCAACAGTTCCTTAGCCATCTAAAATTTGGGTGTTAATCTCATTATTAAGATTGAGCTCCATTTACAGACGATGGAGATAGATAGTGTTAAAGGCACCTCAAAAGGACAGTTCTTCCCACATGTGTTAGACATCTACTTTAACATAGGATCAGTTGCCCTCTGGAGGAGGCTTTTTTCTTCATTGATTAAAAAGGCAGGCAATTAGCACAGACTGTTTAACTTAGAGAGCAAAAGCTAGGTAAATCTCATCCCTGATGAGATCCTCATTTTGTTACCTGAGGGAAGATGCAGAGAAGAGTGCCTATAAAGAGGGACAGATTAAATACATGAGGTATAAAAAAATTGCAAAGAAATTGCAAAGATTAATTTGTTTGATGCTATCCTTCCTGATCTGAGACTGAAGAAAGAGCAGCCTTGGCTTTCATGGGTACATTTGCCAAGGGCTCAGCCTCCAATGTGATTTTCAGCCGAAGCTAAGCACCCAATCTCCTTCGGTATTTCTGATCCTTGCATTAGAGAGGCCCACAAAGTGCAGAGCTCACTGAAAGCCCTTCCCAGGGCTCTGTCAGGCTCTCTGGGGCTTTGTGTTTTCTGTTCCCAACGCAGAACGCAACTGCAGCTTGAGCCTATGATTTGCAGCTTTGCACTGAAGTGGACTGGTGTTACACCAATCAAATCACAACCAGGCATAGCTAGGTTGTACCAGGAGGAGACGGAGCAAGTCCAAGCCCTCTGATTATATCACAAACACTGGAAGGGGAGTCTGAGAGGTAGGTGATTACATCAGGATCTCCAGGATGATTTGCAGCCAAGGTAACAACATCTTTCTCTCACTCCATTATTTTCATGGCATATATAGGCAACTTCTTACATTATTCATTAAAAAAAAAAAAAAAGGAAAAGCAATTCTGTGATGTAGGAAAGGCTTTTAGGTTCGCATGGACTATTTGTCACAAGCTGATATGGGAGTGGTGAAATGGGGGAGAGACTAGTGGAAGCATTATTGCAAGAACCCTCTACCACATCAGCTGGGGTTGCTGTAGCCACTTCATTGTCAATACTTTGGCTTTGATGATGGGGACCTTTCATGCATGGATGAAGACCTAAATCTTTTACTTTACAGAAGGAATTTTGGGGTCACCTTTTCAAGGTGCTGCTTTTCCATTTCACTGAATATTCCAGTATTACACAAGGATGAGTAACGGTTTATCTGTAGAAGGAGAGATGAATTTCAGCTATGCCTTCACTCCTCCCATGCCTTCCTTGTGTGCTGCATTCCTTTTCAACTGTCTACCTATTCCCTGAAAAAATAGTTTCCTTATCTCCCAGCCTCGCTTGAGATATGTTTCCCCATGCATGGGTAACCCAGCCTAGTCAGGAACACCCCTGTCGAACTGTGGGTGACCAACAGCAGGGAACAGACAACCCTGAGGGACTGTGAACATCAGGTGAACCAGTAAGAAGCATGAAGGAGTGAGAAAAACCAGTAAGAATGACACGTGACCAAAGGAACCCCAGTAAGAAGCACGGAAGAGCAGCAGACCAAACCCATTATGTACATGGCCCCAACCTCTGGGGTAAGTGTAACATACAGCAAAAACACAGGGAGGTGAGACTAGAAAGGATGGAGGAGAGATGTTTAACTGAAGTTGTGCCTGGGGAGGAGTAAAGAAAGGTGATTACCTAAATGTTTGTTTAATTGCTCATGTTTTCTTTTCCTCAATATCCAAATCAGTGATTAGAAGCTTGTATTAACTGGAAATAAAATAAAGTAAGTAAAAACTCCCTGAGCTGCGACCGCTTTGCCGGTAACACCATACCACTTGGCATTTGCTTTCATTGCCTCTTTTACCCATTGCAAATAGTCTTCCAGACACTGTCCCTGGTGACACTGAAGGACCAATGTTTCCACAGACCCACCAGCTTTTGTACCCACTCTTGCATCTCATCACTTAACCCACATTTACTCTTTGTCCTGCCTGACCTGATCAGCCCAGCCTTGTGAGCGCCCAGGCTTTGAGCTAACAAAAGACAAAGTCACAGCAGGAGTCTGGAGAGCAAAGAGCACCTGGACATGCGCAACAAAAGAGGGTTGCCTCATCTTTGTGACCATGTTGTGAACCCCACCAGCTCCAACAAAGAACAGCACGAATGAGGGCAGCTTGGGGCTTCCTGTTTGGTGACTGACAAGCTAATGGAGCCAAGGAGAAAACTCAGCATGATGCTTTCTGCTGAACTGAGGCGTATCACTCCGGTAATATGAACAATATGAAATACAAATAGGAGGAATTGCTTTGCAATATTCTGTTTGCCCACGGCACCTCTTCTTGCATTATTCACAACCAATTTCAGTGGATTAGACTCGTGCAGACCTTAAGAAACTACTAAACATTTTAGCCCTTCTGCTCCAAAAGTACTTGGTAGCTTTACCCTGAATGGGCTTGAACGTTCAAACATGCTCTTTATTTCCTATTTGAATTTATTTACCTGACCCTTCCACTGCGGCTCACCCACTGCTCAGTATTTAGAAACTGGGAAAAAAAAATCCTATGGTGTAAAATTCAGCATGGTCGCCTTGCTGTTTAGCCAGAGAAAAGCACTATCACTGCACTATTGTTATTCAGAGACAGAATAAGCAAGAAACAGTGAATTTGAGTAAAGGACAAGCAGTGGATTTCATTAGTATGCAGAAAGCCAGCACAAGTCTTATACATTAATTTCATACCGGACTCTCAAATCAAAGCAGTGTACAGACTTTGTACTAGCTTTTACACTGGACCAAACATTTCACCCTTACAGTTTCTTCCCCTAACAGGAGCAGACCTCTGCCTGTGAAAGACCACGGGTTCCCCCTGCCTGGTGAGGGTGGTGGGTGCCCAGTCCTGCTGGGATCTGTACTGAAAGGCAGGAAAAGAAGAGGAGAGCTGCTGAGTCCAGTAGTGAGATCTGCTGAAAGATGTGAGCAGCCTGAGGTAAGGAGATGCTGAGACATGAAAACTCCTAGGGAGTGGTCGAGCTGAACTAACAAAATACTTTCCCATGCACATGCCTGATACTTAAAATAATAAAAACACCTTTTGGGGACTACTGAGGCATGGGAAAGCCAAACAAAATCTGGTTTGGGATTTACTTTAGTCAGCAGCTTGGGAATATCAGAGACCCTACTGCGTGAACTGGAGATTTAAATGCTACAGAATTCCAGAGAACGTGATAAAGATGGACTTTTATTTGCCAAGATTGGGTGTGCTTGTGCAATGTTCACAGCAATGGTGCATTTACCCTCACTGAGGGAGTGGTATTTCTCCCAGACCTGGTGGGATTGCCTCCTTTACTCAGGCCTTCAGGCCACTGCAGAATCCCTTAGCAATAACTTTCCCATAAAGCAAAGCTCAGAGATGGCCCAGCCCAACCTCTCCATGCAGAGAAATGCTGGAACTGGAGCAGTTCATTTACACAGTTAAGCAAAACTGCCTTTAAATGTTGGTGGGATTTCTCTGCGCTATGTGCCTCTACTGCAGCACCGGAGCCAGAGCTGGGCTTCACAAATGCAAGGGCCACTGCAGCCAGCAGCCCTGAGGTGGGCTGCACAGTTTGGTCAGCTCCGGGTAGTAGTAGCTGTTGTTGCAGCAATAGGCAGCCAAAAAGGCTGTGGTGAACAGAAGGACCTCCAGCTGAAAGTGTGCTTTTACTGCGGAAGGGTGCTCATCAGAAAAGCTTTTTTGTGGAGAAAATGTGTTTTTCAGTGTATTTCCCTCTTGTCTGGCTTAGGAGCAGATTTTGCCTGATGATTACATTCAGGCAGATGTCTCCAGGCGTACCTTTTGCTTAACGCAGACATGTGCTGATTCTTTGAAGGACACCATGTTTTTTGCTGATTGTAGCTTAGGTGGTGGTGTGGAGACATCTTAAGGAGGCAGGAAGTGGGACTGGCAGCTGGAGACTTTGCTTTCTGCCTGTACTTTGAACAGGATAAACCCCTTGGTGCTGCTTGAGGAGATTCCTGGAGGGCAGCCTCACTTTGCACGCTACTTGGCCTTTTCCTTTGGGGAGTGCTGTGAACACTGCAAGATACAGTTTGGGTCTGCTTTCACCCGTGGGAACAGAATCAGACACGATGGGGAACGTGATGCAGAGACATCTGAAACTGTTAACTCAAACTCAGTATGGTGTAAACATTGCTGGACTGCTTCCACACTTCTTGTGGGACATCTGTGTACTGCTGCAAACGGCCAGGCTTGGTCTTTCACAGCTCAGGAATCCTTCCATCATGGGGAAGGCAGCCTGCAAAGACATGTGCAATCACTCAACTGAGGAGCAACTGGACGAAGAGATGTGTCAGAAGGCAAGAACAATAGCAGTATTCAGTCATGATCAACGTGGTTTGGAGGCACTGAACTAGTGATGGAAGGGATTTACTGCAGATGTGTCCCAGGTTATTCAGGCCCTCAAGAAGAATCCATCTCAATGATGTTGTAAATC
The DNA here is from genome assembly GCA_026283785.1 of Coracopsis vasa. Classification (NCBI taxonomy): domain Eukaryota; kingdom Metazoa; phylum Chordata; class Aves; order Psittaciformes; family Psittacidae; genus Coracopsis; species Coracopsis vasa. The sequence continues at coordinate 61,016 of JANHGB010041922.1, forward strand.
CAACTCTAGGGCTCTCATTAGACCAAAAATCCTGCATCCTCATGTCACAGTAGTTAAAAAAATCTAATTTTAAAGTAGCAGTAAGTGCTGTATCTACTATCCAGCCCACTTCTTCACTGTTACAGTTTCACAGGCATATGGCACAGTAATTTGTCTCCTCAGATGCTGTGTGAAAGCAAGATATAAAGAATCTCTATGACAAGACTGCAGTTCAGAAATAATTGAACTGACAACGCATAACATCGTGTCTACAAAGTAAACAAACTGGGGAAACAAAAGCAAACCTTCTTCCCTCAAATCTTTAGTTAAAAGAGCCTTGTGTACAGCATGCAGCTATTAGCACCAGCACAGCACAGATGAGACAGACAGATTTGAAATCAGTGCTCCTTTAAAGGGTTTGCCATGTGCTGCTGCTGCAGCATTAGCTGTCTCTTAAAATCCTGGTTTAGGAACAAACACTGTTTACTGGATTACCAGCAGGCAAAGGCTTGTCACCAAATTCATTTCCAGTAGTCGCATCAAGGGGCACTGGGTTGCAGTATCTGAGAACCGCTGTCAGTGGAGACTGGACCTGCAGCCCAGTGGCCAACAACTGCAAACCAGCTACACAAACCCTGCCTGTCATTTCTCCTGGAGACACTTTCTGAAGCAAACACTGCAGGGGTTTGGGGTACAAGTGCTCTACTCCTTGACAAAAGCATCTACGAAAGGATGCAAGCTGCCTTGTGCAACTGCAGCTTGCCTTACACAGGTGATGCTGTGCGTTTTTCTATGTGTAGAAATAAAAAGCAAGTAACTGCTGCACATGGACACCTTGTACAATTAATTAGAAGACCATGAACAGTAGTATTAAAACTGGGCTTGCTGATGCATCCCGCTGACAGGATCTCCACACCACTGATCCTTCTGCTATGCCAACGTGCTACAGAGACATAGACGCTATGCTTTGAATTACTTCATAAAGTTACTGTTTAGCCTCTTCTTAATCAAAGATGAACCAGTTTTGCTTCTGCTGAAGCCAGCTCGGTCCATAACAGGGGGGTAATGTGAGAACCCCAAGCATGCCTGTACTGATGCACTCACACTTATTAAACCCTGAAGTGAGAAGTTGTCCTCAGTGCCATTTTGCCTTCCTTGGTCTCACTTTTTCCCCACAAAAGCCTAGTGGTGGTATCCAGAACTACCAGCTTGTGGTGAATGAGCAGGCTGCTTCAGCATGGATGGGGACAACAGACTAATGTGTTGCTATTATTGTGAGCAGTAAGCTGCCAGTGCAGAAGAAGAGAGAAAGAAGGCTTGAGAGACAAACGGTTGTTTCATGATGTTAGGTCAGCTCCTGCTCCACTTGTCCCAGGTGTTAACCTTCCACAGGAAGCCAAGCCAAGACTGCCTGGATGCACTGTAAAAGGCTGTATGAAATTACACTTAAGACATTTAACACTAAGGCCATTCATCTCCTGAGATGTGGAAAATTCACTCTTGGATCAGGATATATCTACGGTTTGTTTTATTGGCAAAATACCCTGGAGTATGAACCTGCCAGCCCTCACACAAAGGTCCGGAGTGCTTTGGTTTCAGAGGGGTGGGTGAAGGCGATGGGGCGAGGAGTGGTGGTGGGGATTATGCTTGGCTGTTGTTCTGTTGAAAGTCGGTTTGTTTCTGTCTCATAAAGTATGCAAGAATGTTCCCATGCTCTGCTTGGGCCAGCCCCCAGCAGCATGCTTTGCACATTAGCAGCTGATGCTGGAATGCGGAGTTCCCAGGGCAACTGCTGGCCCCAAATTGAGAGCAGCCAGCCCCCCACCATTGTGCAGCTTTGGCTGAAGGCAGCTTTGTTGGGTGATGTAATGCCATGTATGCAAACTAAGCCAGGGGCACAAATGGCACTTGGAAACTGTTCCCTGACTTCAAAGGGCAGGCTGCCTGACTCTCACTAAAGCTGCCTCACTCAGGCCTGCACCTTCACCGCTGTATTTCACCCATTCTCCCACTCTGCCATTAATATCGCAGTGATAGCCCTGGCAGAAGCATGGCAGGAGCTCTGCAGTGGATGGGACTCAGGTGTTGCTATCAGTATGTCAGCCTAACTTGCTCACACACATGTCCCCACATGGACCTCCTGGATACAGTCAGGAAGCTTTTTTCCAGAATATTATTCCTTCTTGAAGCTTGGGACTGAGAAAAGTGCTGCACAGTAAGAAAGAAGAATTGTCCTCTCAGATCCATATCCCGGCTGAACGGACACAGCTGAATTCTACCCACCGCCTTCAATAATTCAACTAATTCTACGGCAGTGTATCCTCAAGAGATATGGCTCCATATTGATTAGTGGCTTAGGCTCCAGGGAGCCATGACTTGATGTAGAACTAATGCTGTGTAAATGTTTAAAAAACATTATTCTTGTCCCTGAAGCTTTGCTGGGTTCTACAGGTAATGAATATTGAGAAGGCAATTGGAGGTTTGCCACCAGCTTCAAAAAGAGAGAGCAATGTTTTTGTTACATTTAAGATCCATTTATTCGACTGCTGTCTAAATTCAGTTACATAAAATGCAGAAATAGAACACATCAGGGCATTGCAGGGACTGATCAGTTCCTTAACAACACCTTGAGCTTAATGAAAATTCTCAGCATCAGACCGCTTACATGCCAGATTGATTGAGAAACAATGGAAGTGTGCCTGTTCTGTGAGCCTCGTTTCTGTTCTCAACAAGAAGTTGGCAGAGGTATTTCAAAGGATACTGAAAAAAAAGGCAAGCGGAAAATATGCAGCATTCAAAACAATCTTTGCAGTGCTCTTTGGTTGTGCAACAGCAAACCAATACATAACTCCAGCTAGGACTGAGAAAACTTCTGCCTGGGAACCAAAGGCATCCCAGTTACACACCTATTTGCAGACTGCAGAGTGCTTTAATACTGACATCTTGTCCTAGAACATTTTGGCCCAGTTTTTCAAAGACATATATGATGCCAGAAGATGCATATATGCATCAGTATATAACTGTCTAACATTTTGGGCCATGCTTCTTTTCTATTCGTGTCTTTCAGTACTGGGATCTCAGACATTTGCTGTAGCACTTCTGAGAGGCAGGCAAGTCAAGTGCAGCAACGATGTTACTAGCCAGTGCAAAATCAGTAAGCAAAATGGCTAGCATTTTGGTCACTGTCAGTGACAAAACTGGGACAAGAAGCTGATGGATGCAGATGGAAGAACTCCTCTTGATTTAAGGAAGGCCAGGGCCAAGGTTGCTCCTTCAGCATTCTAGCTCACCTGCCATGCATTGAGGTGACCTCATGATCACAAAGTGTTTCTTATGGGAAGGAAAACTGAACTACAGTGTCCTCCATAACAAATATAAAGTATAATCAAATAAAACAACATGTTTGAATGCCAAGAAATTCAGAGATATTCTTAAAACAACCTTATAATGTGGAAATAGAGATGAACATAAAGAATACAGCCTTAAGTCTGTCCATGTGTCCCTACCAAAACTGCAGCAGGAGGGCTTGTGCTTCAGTTGTGCAGCTCCCTAAAAATGAAGCTGAGTAGAGAAACTTACTGACCTGTTCCAGTGAGACCCAATTCTGTTTCCCTTCAGCTTGTACAAAGCTCCCATTACTTTCAGTAGTGGGAACAGCTTAGCAGTTCTAGTAGTGTGAATAGATGCATTATAATGTCAGTAATAACAAATGTCATGCACATTCCATGATTAGCTAGAAAAATGATTCTAGGGTTAAATAGGCATGTCTCATTCAGATGCATGTCACTGAGCCAGGCCCATCACCTAGGTACTGGATGCCATCTCTCCCTTTTTCTCCTTCTCCCATTGCTAAACATGCTAATCCTGCGCAGCAACCTAACATCATTATTGCAGGCTTGTCCAAAAATTATGCAGAGACAATTAGTCTCATTGAAAAAGGTATCAAAGACCTCACAGTATCATTCGTCTGTCCCTCAGTGCACACTCACACACAGAGGCATCCAAGGGATTTTAAACACAGCTAAAGACAGTGTTTTCATTAGTTCACTGTGAATGGCAGTGACTTCATGCATTAAAAACTCCGCACCTCCCCCTGTGGTGTAATGCCTGTGCCCTGGGATGAATGGCTTTGCTGCAGCTTTTTGTCCTGAAAGGCTAGGAGAGATACTCACCAGTCCCAAGGGAGATTGCAGCTGAAAGTGCCCTATTACGATCGCTGGCAGCATCTATTGATTGCAAAAAACAGGTGACAGCATCCCCATGAAAATAAACACAGGGATAAATCAAGCACCTCCAAACGGACAGAATGGAAACCGGGAAAGGGGAATTTAAAGGAATACCACTGGTTTAGATTCTCCTGGGGTATAAGTCGTTAGCAACAGTAGGAGTTGTTACTTCCAGGGTGCTTTACTAGTATGAACAGACACAGTGCTTCTGAGAAATAGAAATTACGTCCTTTGTTTTTCTCCTCATATACTCTCCTATATATTTCTCCTTATATATTCTCCAATATAACAAATTTTATGTTATAAAGGTAAGAAAAAGAAGCATGAGGTGTATTTGATCACAATACTCCCAAATGTAACTCTCAGCATCCACACAGCATGTGGGGACAGAAAGGCTTAAAGTTAGACAAGTGAATGCAATAAGGATCCAGACATTTACAGGAAATTCTGTAAGTAATTTGCTGTGGCTTTCAAGTTTCTGCAGCAGTTTCCATATGAAATTATATTATTAAAGGGGTGAAATTATATCATTATAGGGATGAAAATGATTTTCATGTATTTTGATATCAGATTTTATGGCCACAATGCATATATCCTGTGGTTTGTATTAGTTATTTTCTTGTTCATGAGTGTTCAGTGCATTTTTATTACAAATACATGCTGTAATACAGTTGTGAGAGAATATCTGAACCACTACAGAGCAATACTGAGTGAATCAGCCAACTGAATGAGATACTAAATCGCTTCACACTTTATCTTACAGAGAACTCATCAACAGAGAATACGAAACAACTCTGGGAAATGGTAGCAATTTTAACTTTTATTGGGAGACTTGGCAGGGCAGCCACAGCTCCACCAAGCTATAGAAGCTGAGCACTCAGGAGCAGACGATGACTCCCTGCGAACCTACTGAAGAACCTGTGGGCCCCAAAGCTCACTCACTTTTTACAGCTGTATGAGCAGTTACTGCCTCCTAATAGCATTTCTCTGGACCACCGAGGCTGCAATGATTTCAGCGCTGCAAGTCCTCAGACAGACCAGTGTCTTTCACAGGATGTATCAACAGCCTGATCCGAAATTGATGGCCATAAAGAGAAGCACAGCCATTCTAAAAACTTAGCTCTTGTCTGCTTAAAAACATAAGCTCAAAATTTCCCAATTTCTTTTAATAAAAATATTTATACGATCCAAAATAATTTTCAGACTACTACCATCCCCATAACATGGAAAATCATTGTTATACCAGATAAGTATATTTTTATACTGGGCTGCTTTTTAAGGGTGAATTAAACCACACTGAAGTGGCTGTGCACAGCCTTTAGGAATCCACTGCTGTTAATGATTAAACTACACACCATTTCCTAAAGGTGGTGCTGCAGCCAAATTGCTATCCATAGGTGGGCAGCAGAAACCAGGCAAAGTAACTGTTTTAATAAAGAATGATTACTGCCTTCAAGCATAATGCTTTTGACAGGCTGGTCTAAACTCTTGTCGGGGTCACAAGGTTAATCTCACAGCAGCCACAGGCTCCGTTACTGCTGAGCGTGAACAATATGGTTAACATTTTTGGAACGGAGTTAAATTTCTTTGTCGTTCCTAGCCTACACCTGACAGACACAGCCCTCTCCTCTGCTTTCATAACCTGACATCTGGAAGATAACAAACTCTTATCTAGCCCGTTGATCTTTTCTTCAATCGCGATGAATGTTTCCCACCACTGACCAAAAGACCAGAAAACAGAGCTTACCCACCTGAAATAAACCCTGGGCTCTCCTGAGGCTAATTCCTTCAGATCCTAATGTGACTGCAAAATACAGGAATGTGTGACACAGCAAAGAGCTCTCAATACCAGCAGCATTCCTCTGGCTCATCACCACAACCACCACAACTCTCATTCCTGGGCTACTGACTAAACGCAAACAAATCTTGACATTGTTTTCTGTTCACTATCTCATCGTGTTTGGCTTCATTCATCAGTTTATCCTCATGAAAGACTAAGGGTAAGTTAATACAGGATGGATGATGCCATTTAGCTTATGTCCCAACAAAGAAGAGGTCACGCTTTGCTTGAGCACCTACAGTGACAGTGCAATACTACCCTTTAGTAAGTTAGCATGAACAACCAGTTACTGATAGTTTCAGTAAGGGATCTACCTGTCCTCAGGAAGACTTGTGTCGCACGCAGCAGGAATTCTTTCAGTCAAAGTATTCAGGCTCAATAGTGAGATCCCAACCCTCAGTCCTTGCAATCATCTGCAAGTGCTATCTACAGCCCCAAGTCTTATACAAATGTATACATGGCTTAGCATATCTTTTTGGACTCAGGCAAGCTTCTTGTCTCCCAGATTGAAGGTGTCATGGCCAGGGTTTCACATCCAAACCTCTCTCTAATCCCACCTACAATTAACCAAACTCCAAATTTTCCTTGCTAGCAGTGCACACCACATACTTAATGTCCAGTTCTGAAAACACTGTGACCTTATTTACATGCCTGAATTCATTCAAGTTATTGAAGTTAGGTGCCCACACAGTAATGCAGACCTGGACTATTGAGGGCTATTTATGCTGCCTAATTTTAGTGAGGCAACCTGTACAGTCACAGAAAGGAGAGAGGCCTCCCAAAGTCAGTCAGAGGTAGGGATTTTGTTTTTCTTAAACTGGCTGATGTGATGTGCCCCATCCAGAAAAGAAAATGAAAGAGAATATGTGCCAGGTATATAAGGAGCCCCAAAACTCTTCCAGAAGAGGCATGGCATGAAAAGTTTGAGAATCCACTCTGGTAAGTAGCATCTCTGTTGTCCCTGTTAGGAACACAGATAGACTCATCTTCCGGTTGCAGCTACCTCGACTATCCACTCCCACTCTCCTGCTTCACATCAAATGTAGCAAGCCTGCAATTGCCAAGATTTAGGCACTTTCTTTCTCTGAGTTAGGTGGCACTTCACATTTTAGTAAACCTGATTAAACAGTGGGTTTCTGCTGAAAAGGTTGTTTGCTACTGCAACATCTCCAGCTGCAGTGTCCCTGCCATCCCTCCCTATATCCTCTTGGAGCAATTGAACCACCAATTAGTGCTTCAATTCAGATGGCTCATTTTTTGACAGTATTAGTCTTCTGGAGTTGGCCAAATGGACCAGTTCCCCCTGCAGCTGTAGGATCACAAGGCTGCACCATAAAGAAACAGCAGAGAGAGGAAGAGGAGCAGAGCATTCCTTTTGGCTGGACCAGTTTAGCTGTAACTTGAAACCATGTCATAAATGAGGTGCCTCAAACACAGAGAGCAGGAATTTGCCCCCTTGCCACCCAGGAGCAATGCTTAGGCCACATGGCATTAATGCAGTCAGCAGTAAACCATGCTATCTCTTTACTTCCTCAGCAGGTCGTGACACCCCTGTTTTCATGTCATGTGTGGGCAACACATAAAAGCAATCTCTACCATAGGCATACCCAGTACATGGGTGTCAGTGATGCTCCCCTCTTCCTTTGAAATGTAGGATGAGCCTGGATGCATGCATATAGATGAAGTAAAATGACGTGATCAAGTCCAAATTATTTGGAAATGCTATTTCCTGCTTCAGAGGTGAGCTTGCAGGGTGGAAAGCTAAATACCTAGATAGCAAAAATGTTATAGGTATCACACAATCATAGAATGGTCAGGGTTAGAAAAGGAACTTATGATCATCTAGTTCCAACTCCCTGCCATCAGCAGGGATGCCTCACACTAGACCATGTCACCCAAGGCTCTGTCATGCCTGGCCTTGAACACTGCCAGGAATGGAGCATTCACAACTTCCTTGGGCAACACACTCCAGTGCCTCACCACCCTTACAGTAAAGAACTTCTTCCTTATATCCAATCTAAACTTCCCCTGTTTAAGTTTGAAC